>JAZDUA010000107.1:1800000-2012500 GCA_038098605.1 Gryllus longicercus
AATACAATTTTATTTTGTCACAAATTTTACATTTTACTGAGAAACTACAATTTTTAACCAGTTTTATACTCTCTACCACTTCGTCCGGTATCGTTATATCTAACGAATTGTAAAATTGTTTATATTGTTTTTATTGATCTAGATTATATTTTTAGAACAATAAAGTAGATCATTGAATTTCTTAAATTTGTTAGTTGTATCTCATGAATATACATTAACAAGTCGTTTCTTTTGAGTTGCAAAAAAAGATATCAAACACTCGTGGACACATAAAGAATTCGAAATTATATTATATATGTTTAATTCTATTTGTATATTGTCTTCAAAGCAAATTGTTCAGCTATGCATGAGTTAAGATTTTTTTTGATAACATGTAACAGTTTTAATAACTGACTATCCAGTTTCATATAATGAACTTTTATCTTAGGAGCAGTCACATAATATATGAATTTAGAAATTAACTAAACTTTTTAACATTCACTCAAAAAGGTAAAATGTGGCTCCATGTGCTTATATTGCATACTCACGGAGTACTCAATGACCGTGAGTACTTTTCACACTCCACAAGACATATGTGCGTCTCATCGGACACATGCCAGCTACAGTTTGTCGCTTTTTGGCGGAACTTCAGCAACACTCTCGGAGATTTTTCTGAATAAATAGCCTAGGTGATCGAATTGTAATAATAATAATAATAATAATAATAATAATAATAATAATAATAATAATAATAATAATAATAATAATAACAATACATATTATACGTGAACATCACATATCCACCGTAACCTCATCTCCTTATTTAATCAGTTATTTAATAATTTATTTTATACTGTGTCATAACGTCAATGTAGACGTTCAATTTTCATATTCATAAGAACACAGATTGATTAAGTATATATTGAAAAATAAAAGGATCTGGGGTCATAAAATGAGAATAAATGAATAGAGATCATACTTTTTTTCTGAGAATATGGTCCCCCAGAAAATGCCAGAAATGCGTCCTCGGACAATGATTCAGGCAATGCCCAAAAAACTGAAATGAAAAATAATTCGTAATTACAGTTTTTCTGCACTTTTGATGCTATAATTTTAAACTTTTCATAAGTGTTTCCATGATTACTCGATGTGACATCACCCGTATTCAATTTTTAAAAGGACATCATTGTGTATCACGAGGCTTCTTTTCTCCTTTCATACGTAAACTTACGACCGACCATGTCCACACATAGCAAACTCCAGTTGGAGACAGCACTGTGTTGCAAAATCTCGCTCCAGCGGCGCGTCACCAGATACGGGTAGAGCTCTCGATAAATACTTAACACATTCTTGTAGAATAAAAGCTCCGTTTTGTATTATTCTGAATTTCATATGGCGTTTGTAATGATTTACACTTCTTCATCTCTTGACATTAATTACTTGATAGTAATCCAGAATTTTAAAACGCGCATTTCTATTTATAGTAATATTAATATTAACATAATAACAAATAATCATAACACTAATCATTGTTAAAGTTAATAATCCATAAAATTGAGCAGTAACAGTTCACCCTTGACTACATCCAAGTTACTCCAAAGGTTTTATCATCATCCCTAAATTTAACTCACATATACACCCGTTAACCTGCATATTTAATGCACCCTTATGCACCCGAACATTTCCAGATATTTTCAAAACAGCTAAAGATTAAGCACATCTTCAAAAAAGGAAACCAAAATGATATTCAAAATTGTCGGCTAAATCCTCATTGGTCATTTTTTTAAAATATTGGACTCTTTTATTTGTGAATGGAAACCTTTCTCAGTAAACATAAGGCGTTTTCAGATTGTCAACATAGATTTTTCAGTTCTTAAAGATGTCATGGATGAAAAATAAGCATCTATTGGAATATTTGTAGATCATTCAAAAGCTCTCGACGTCACTGATCATAACATTTTACTTTCAAAATTACCATCGTATGGTATTTGTGATATTGCTCTAGATTGGTTATGTTCATACTTTAAACAACGATCTCAGAGAGTAGAAATACCGTGCTGTAATGATGGGACATTATATACACACCCTTCTGATTCGTTGGCTGTACATGGAGTTCTCCATTGGTCGATTTTACGCCCTGTTCTCTTCATACAATATCTAAACGATAAACCCTAGACGATTAGAAACGAAAGAACAGTATGTAACAACAACAACAACATCAACAACAACACAATAATAATAATAATAATAATAATAATAATAATAATAATAATAATAATAATAATAATAATAATAATAATAATAATAATAATAATAATAATAATAATAATAATAATAATAGTAACAACGCCGATCAGATGGCCGAGATCGCTAAGGCAGTAGTGTCGTAGTGGTTTCGGACCAGAAGATTGCGGGTTCGAGTCCCGCCTCGGGCATGGGTGTATTTGTGTGTGTGTTTGTATGAGTGTGTTGTCCTTTCACTCCTCATTATCATCATCATTTCATCTTTCATACCCCCAGAGCTAACAACCCTGGGGGATAAAAATTGGATTCAGTAAAAATACTGATCCCCCCCGACTGAAGTTACATGCACCTGCTACCGCGATATATGATACTGAGCCACGGTAAATGCAGGATGTATGAATGCGTGGTCCTAGTTGGCCGATTCGCGAGCAAAAAAAAATAATAATAATAATAATTATAGTAATAAAATAATAATAATAATAAATTTGTCTTCATTAGTGGCAAGGCTCAGACCATTAGGCCTCCTCTTCCGCCTAACCACGTTACACATTACATTATTTCTAATACTATGAAGAAGATAGAAGGGGGCAGGAACTCTCTCTCAGAAGTTTTACTTCTGAGAGAGCAAACTAGGGGCCATCCCGGCATATGCCTTGAGCGGTTGAGTAAACCCAGAAAACCTCAATCAGGATGACGGCTGAAGGCCGAGAAAATCTAAAGAAACATACATTAATCAGAAGAAAAAGAAAAAATGGTTTCAACAGCTCTTTGCGGATGATACGGATAGTCTTTGCAATAAAGAAACCGTATATAAAACAATACTAGATGTTTCAAATTGGTTCCGTAATAACAAATATAATTGAATAGTAAATGATGAGAAAACGATTGCAATGCAATAAATAAAATACCGAGAAGCATAAAGCAATTGCACACATAGTATTCTTTAAATAAAATTTGCACACATTCCTGCAAAAGCTAGACCGAAAAAAATATTTTGTTCACATAAAATGTGACAGGAACGGAAAATAAGAAAGAATCAATCAATAACAGCCGTGTCAATTTTTAAACCTATTTTTTTCTTATAACAATTTGTATGAAGCCTCTAAATAATTTTGAATTTTTTTAATAATAGCTTCGAATACTTCTTTTTATTACATAAGTTTAAATAATTTTAACACTCTCCTACTTAAGTGGATCTAGATAATTTTTCTTCAAACGTTTCGTAAAAATACAGCAGATTCCATTGAATTCCAAGTTTGGAATGTCATTTTCATTTCAACTTTAGAATTTCCTTAAGTTAAAGTTCAAAATGAAAGATTATTGTTTCTTCAAATCTTCTACGCTGCGTTTGGTGAGGAGATTATTCGAAAGATGACTGAGGCATTCGTGTGGGTTGGTTCGTTCGTAAACATTTTAATTGAGGTCAGTAATGCGGACTTCCATTTCGTTACTTTCCATTCCCTGCATTTTAAAACGAATACATTATCCACCTTTATCATGAAGTGGACTTCATAGAAGTAGTGAATTATATTAATAGAATACTGTAAAAATTATAAATAACATGTAGTTATAAATCGCATGTATTTCACACCTTTCAAATATTTTTAAATCGAAAACATTTAATAGTAACAATTTAAATGAATTAACTTTTAAAATAAATTACTCCGCATTTTATTCAAATTTTTGGTACTGCATGTATATTTTCTGCTCGTTCATTTTTGATGAAGTAAATATTTGCAGTTCAAAAAACATCCATCTCAGTTTGTTTTAGAACTATCTTAAGATTTATATGTCGTTCAAGACGTTTTACATATTTTTTTAGATATTTTCCGGTACTAATTATTATATTATTTTATGGTTCTTACTTTAATTCATCTAGTAAAATTCAAACTATGAACTTATTAAATACATAATAAGTTTTTAACATACCAAACCTTTGCGAAAAGCATGTCATTGAGTCGTGGATGAACCGTAATCGAAGTATCTCCACACACTTTAATCTTCAGCGGCAATCGAAACTCTCTTGAAAGTGACTTGTAGAGAAACCTAGCGGCGAAATGTGGAACCAAAATGATCAACGTCCTCTGTCGAGAGAATCGTTTGGAACTCGCATCGAACAAGAAAATGTGTTATTGCGCCTGATAGTTTAATATTACGCCTTATCTAGTTCATAATTGAAATATCATTACTGTTCACATTGTAAATGTTCTTTATTTAATGCCTCACCCTTAATTTCATTAGTCAAGTTAGACATTACCCCATCTTCTGTAAAAAGTATATCACTCTCAAATTGATTTACCAGCAAAGGTAGCTACGAACATCAACTGATATCACTGAAATGGTTCTGACCGGGAGGTTCTGGGTTCGAGTACCACCGGTAGCGGGGTGGTCAACACTCGCTAGACAGGTAGGTCGAATTCAGCCGCTGTCTGAAGGAGAATTCTAGCAGCCGGCTGTTCTGATTGGTAGTTTTCCGCGGTTTCTCCGATCAAGACCAGGTGACTGTCGGAGCAGTGTCTTAACAAACGGGCTACAGACCACGCGCAATATCCCCTTCCTCTTCCTTGTCCTATGCTGACTTCTTCCTTACACACAGTCACAGCACTACATGATCACAGTTATCGGGAGACCAGTCAGGAGATCAGGGCTTGTCACGCCTGGGGCGGTGCCACGCTGGTGGGAGATACCTGCTGGTCGACTATTCCCGCAAACCGGCGCCAGCGAACGGTTGATTACCTTCCGCGTCGAAAACATGCGTATGGGACGATTGACTTTAGCAGTTGACCCACCAGGAATCCCTAGTCAATAAAATTGATTTCTTATTAGGAAATTAATTATGGATCACCGTGATTGAAAGTTTTTAACAAATATAAACTATTTTTAATAGTTTACACATAAGAAAAAATAATGATGTTCTGTAATAATTAAAATATTCCTGCACATGAAATTTTGTGAAATATTGAGTAAGCTGAGCTTGCATTTGTGGTTTTGTGGTATATAACTTCATAGGCTAATTGTTCCATTTAAAATTGGTTCTGGTAAAATATCGAAAAGCGCGTATCGGATAAAAAAAGATAATGATAATAGAGTTTACTGTTTATTTAGTGAAAAACAATTTTTACTGTTTATTATAAATAAATCTAAATAAAATAAAGAATTTGTTTGGTTTTACATGATGCCCTCATGTTATCCAAATATTGGTTTTCCGTAGAATGTTTAATTTTCTTTTTTAAGGAGGAAAGCGCGTATTAAAATGAAATGATAGTGTCGATAAAAACTAATTATATTTATTATTTGTATCAACAATATTGTAAACAGAGTTATATGTTCCTGCAGAGAGTAGTCAATGAATAACATTTTACTTTCAGTAAACAATCTAACCATACATGTGTTGTGTAATGTGTGGGTTTTCGTATTTGATTAATTAAAATAATTTGTGCATTGTGGTCACTGAATCCTAATTTTTCGTTTCAAATTCGTATCTACTAGTGAGTTTTTAATTATGATTTGACTATTGGTACCTCCCAAAACTGTAATAGTACGCCCAGAAATATCTTGTTTCCAGGGGCAAAAGAAACTACGTTTCTCTACGAACCAACTAAGAGAGTATAATGATCTGAAGAAAACTAATTACCTAGGCTAGAATAGCACATAATTTTATGTATTATTGGTAGAGGTTACGTATTACACATTCCATCCAACAACCAACCATCTCCTGACAAGCTAAACATGAACCGCAAAAAATGATATTGTGCAATATGTGTAACAGAAACGATTTAAAATTCAAATCTTGAAAAAAAATTCAATTAAAAAAATGAAGTCATTATTGATGTATTCGTACGAGGGTGGCGAAAAAAGGTTGAACACTTGCAATTTTATGTTGCAACGGTTATAATGAAAATAGGACATATATCAAATTATTAAGCGAGCTTTGATGTCTTCAAGTAACTGCTTTTTTGACTTCAAGCCAATTTTGAAAATCGCGAATCCTTTTTTAAATTATCGCGATTTCATTCAAACTTACACAAAAACTGTTCACATGTTCGAAAAATTGTGTCCTACATTTTTAAAAATTTAATTTGAAAAACACAAATTTGATTAGAAAAATGTGTCTATTGTAATTTGAAGTAGGTTGGAAGAGGGTCGAAAATCTTTTCAACTTTCGCGATTTTTGAAAATACAGTTGAGTGTACTCCAAAAATATTTTATTTAATATAGGTACTTTCTTAAATACAAAAGTTGTAGCGAACAAAATCAGCGTACCAGTATATTTCTCTTTTCAAGTTGGTTTTCCAATTAAGTCACTTCTGCCAATTTTTCAGTTTGATTAAAGTGCTACTTAAATTAAACATTTTCCTCCAAGTATCACTTTATTTCTGCGTAAATCAAAATGCCTATTGCGCTTAACTGAGGCGCATGGGTGACGCCCAAAGACTAAGGCACGGAGGCAACGGCACCTGCCCTGAGACACAGGGACGATAAAGAACAAGGAAAGAGGCACCGGGACTGAGACACCAGGGATGAAGCGCACGTTGCTATTGAAACGGGCTGGGGTGAAGGGTCTGAGAGGCACATACAGAAACATTAGGTCTGAATCGAACGGTGGTTGAAAAACGTTGAGACGCAAATGCTACAGTGCAGAGGCTGAAGCCAACGAGCTGCGACATCAACTCTGAAGTGCAGGTGCTGTGGCACATGGTCTGAAGTACACGGTCTGAGCGACATGGTGCTGGGAGCGCAGTGCAGGGAGGGAATGAGGTGCAGAGAGTGAGGCGTAGGGACTGAGCCCTAGGAACTGAAGCCAAGGGACTGAGGTCTTAGAGACTGAGACCTAAGAACTGAGGCCTAGGTCATGAGGTACACGGTCTGAGCGACGTGGAGCATAAGCTGAGGAGCAGGGACTGAGGATCAGAGACTGAAGAGCAGAGACTGAGGAGCAGGAACTGGGGTGTAGTGACTGAGGCGCACGAGGCAAAGCACCAGGGGTACCAAAGTGGCGCAGGAGCAGAGGCTCTTGGGCAGAGACGTAAGGGCTGAACCCCAGAGATTGAGGCTCAGAGAAAGATGCGCAGGAGCTGAGGCGCAGTCTGCCGGGCAGGCGTTAACATCCAGTGGTGGTGGTGGTGGTGTCTACCGACCCCCAGTCGCAGTCGAGGCGCTGTGCCCGGGGCAGCTCCTGGGTCTGCGCTCGAGCGCGCTCGCGCAGGGTGCGCAGCACCAGGCGGGCCGCCTGCGCAGCCCACGCGCAGCGCCCGGCGCTCAGCCACACCACCGCCAGCGCGCGCACAACGTCCACCAGCGTTGCCGCCATGTTGAACACGTAGATGCTGTGCATGATGCTGTCGTAGCGGATCAGCCAGTCGTCGTCCCACTTGGTCGGCCGCGTCGCCCACACCGATATTTCCAGCGCCAGCTCCGCTACGCCGGCGGTCAGCAGCAGCTTCGCGTAGAGCAGCGCACTGGGCACACAAAAGTTTGCATGACCAACGATTTGGGCATTAGGAAAACTGTTTTAGTTATTGACGTCATTTGGACGATTTGGAGCAAAAAGTGGACACGATATAAGTTTGTAATCGGAGGCGATCAACGATAATAATAATAATAATAATAATAATAATAATAATAATAATAATAATAATAATAATAATAATAATAATAATAATAATAATAATAATAATAATAATAGATTAAGGTATGCTAACATGGTTTCTGAAAGTAAATTTAAATTTTAAATTTAGATTAGGATTATTACAAGGGGTCGACTAACAAAATTCAATTGGCACTAGATAGCTGATGGGAAAACCGACCCGTCGGTGGATAGTGGCTGTCATGACTCAAATACGTAGAGTCACCTCTAGCCCTCGTCTAAGGGAAAAACTTTAACTATAAATAACGAAAAAATCAGAACATCTCAGTCAAGGAACGAGTCAGATGTAGAGATCTCTGGACATCTGATGGAAAATGGGCTGTACTTTCCAGCTTTTTCAAATGATCAACCTGGGTTAAAAAGTGCAGAGTAGCTACAGCAGAGGATTTCAACCTGAGGTGTGTGTCAAATGAAAAGCAGTGGATATTAAAAAAAAGAAGCATTGCATCGTTGCCAGTAGAGACGACCACCCCAAGTTCCTACGTGATGTCTCAGACTCAATCTGAGCTTGCTCAGAACTCTGTCCTTCATTACATCCAGCAAGGTATATTCACCAAACGAGCCTCTCCGGGAGCTGTAGCACCATCAGCGGATTATACTACATAATTAGCACTTTCGTCCGGTACATCATACATTATACTGTAAATACCCGTCATACATTAATTTAGTTGTGTGATTGAGTTATCCCTTTTCTCCCATATACCAAGCACAGTCTACCTCTATGCCAGTTTTGCACCCTCAACTATAAACATAAGAACATGTTGATCAGAGTAACCACGGAAAGCTAATAGATAGTTTTAAAAAAATAGACAGCCACGGAAAAGAAACTAAAACACACCAAGCAACATAAAAAATGCCGTGACTGGAAAGATACACTTGCTCTTTTGTAGGTGAAGAATGCAATTGGAAGTATCTGGCTACGTTTGTTCAAGAACTCTGTCTATGCAGAGGAGAAATTAGTGTACAACACAGCCATATCCTGCATTTTGTAAAACTGAAATATTGCTTGTCTTACTCTTGCAAGCCTCCTTTGTTAGCTCCAGTGCAGGAACCTATGTTCTGTACCACAGCTGTTGCCTTCTTCCATTTCCAGATAATGAAGATGGCAAAGGCCAAACAGGCGGTGTTTGCCAAAGCCAGAACGGACATGGGAATGTAGTAATAGAAAATAGCTCCTATGTTTTTTCTTTCTGAAAAAAATCAAAACTTTAAGTTCAGTCGGAGAACAAGACCCGCGGCCTCACAATAAATTGAAATATTTTACACCGTTATTTTAATCCTTCTCACTTACACGTTTTCCTGTAGTACGTCACACAATTTAATTGCTTTTTACGCTAAATAAATAAAAAATTCATATGTTTGCAGTGAACAACACGAACACTAGATGAAGGTATTAAAACCTTTTAATAAGTAGTAAAGATAGATAGATAGATAGATAGATAGACTTGCATAGATAAACAGATGGTTCAAAATGACTGGGACAGAAGATACCACAGGTACTGTGTGGAATGTAATGACAAATGTCAGATATCGTTTTGCTGCAAAAATTCTCGTTTTCGATCAAATTTTACTTTTGTCGTTCCTGGGGGCGCAATTTAACGCTCCGATATCATACATAAAACAAAGCACGTTATAACGTTGTCATTTCCTGTTTTTTGCAGGATGCGATCAGTTGTAGATTAAAGCGTATCTATGAGTAAATGGGCAGTCAGACATTGGCGTTAGTCACACTATTTATTTAAAAAATTTATAAACAGTATTCTTTTAATTTATTAAAAATAAACCAAAATTAAAACACGTTGCTCTTAGGTGTTTTTATGTTTTGTTTTGCGAATTTGATGGGGACTGTTGGGATGAAGTAATAGTCGTCACTGCCAACAAAATTCATTATAATCATTAATTAGATCGCTGGTACCTTCTCATAATTAAATACGGTAAATTAAAGGTGTTGCCTGGTATCAAAAAAAATTATTTTGCTAATGATCGCTTCCATCGTTTCGATCATTAGCAAAATAAAATGTTTGATACCAGACAACACCTTTAATTTACCGTATTTTATTTATTATAATCTTTGCATTATTGAAAGAAAGTATTTTATTTATTATAATCTTTGAATTATATCTTCTTTGTAAAACTTGCCTAGAATAATTTATACCCAATCAGTATTTTCTGAGTTCCTGACTTTTAGTCACATTGTATGCAGATTCATTGTTTTGGTCTGTTTCATTGTTCAAATTTCCAGATATTTACGGCCTCTCTTTTTGTGGATGTACAAGTACTATTTCTTAGTTTTGTAATGCGGTGTTATCGTGCAAATTATTTTTATACGTACTCCCATCTTAGGTTTCTACACTGAGTTATGCTTTTATGAAAATTTGACATTGTCTGGGAGATAAATATTAACTCACATTTTTGTAGAAAATGCAAAAGCTGTACTTGAAGGAAACGAAAATAATACATTTGTTAATATGGATAAAATATAACGAGAGTCAGAACAGCAAATGTTGAAAAAGTACAATGCATATTGTTCTATAAAATTTTGTGTACGGTCGTTATCGTGTCTTATAATAATAAAAATTAGTAAGTATATCACGTAACCTAATCAAGAATTTCGTTAACTAATTAGAAATACAATATTTAATATTAGAAAATTGCTAATAATAACGTTAATATATTTTAATTTCGTCTGTAACAATGCAACAATGCATGTTACAAAATGTTCATTCTAAAATATCTGGACATTCCTAATAGAAAGGCAGGAGTGACATGCACGATTTATTATAAGTGGTAGAATATACTCACCGGCTTCGTATATCATGTAGGGAAAATAGAAAGTCCCCGCGTTTTTCCGAAACGAAAACATGCTGAAAGCCGTATACGCTTTGGAAAATATTTAGGATCGATATTTACATTCCATACTTTCGCAAAGGATGTTAGTGATTTTCGCGTAAAACTTCTCTCACCCTGCATAACACCAAGAATGCGATCGCTTTCTTACGTATTAGTTAACAGACTATCGTCAATAGCCTCGAGAACTCTGATTTATTTAGTAAAAAAAAAACAAAAAAAAAACTGTATGTGACGTTTGCAGGAGAGGATCATCTGCGCACATTTTCTTGAGTTCCAGAATCCCTTCCCAATATTTTAAATACTAATAATTGCATGATGAATAAAAGTTTTTTTAAACAAATAAACAAAGTAAATAAAATGAAATTTAAAAGAGGGCTACATTAGCAATATTTGAAAAACTAAACATTCTCGTTCCCGTGTTATTGAAAACTTATTCACAACGTTAAACGAACTGCATATTTAATTTTTCTGCAATGCTAACAAAATAGTAACTCACCTTCAGCTGTACGCCTACCACTAAAAACAAAAGGAGAGTTCAACAAAACGTGCGCATAGTGAAGCTACATGTATCTCCAGAAGCAAAACAAGGGGCCATCTCAGCATCTTCACAATGTAACACGGAAACTACACAAAAACCTGATCAAGATGCGGGTCATTGACTCGGAATCATAAGTAAATTACTTGTTACAGTAAAATTAAGTTTATAATATTTTATATATTATGAGTTTATTATATTATATTTTTTAATTATACGATACAAATGTAAGCATTGTTTTGTGAAAATTAAAAACATTAATTTGTTTTGGATGCTCGATTGTATAGAAACATTTATGTAGCAAAACATATTTTATTTTTAGCTTAAATATGTGTACCGAATTTAATTGCTTAATGATATCTGGTAATGCGTTGTAAATTAACGTACATAATTTGTATGTGGATTTCTTGTAGTGATACTGACAGTCGATGAACGCGATTTCTATGATGTGTGTTGTAATTATAAATATCATTTTTGCATGAAAATATGTTTATACCGTTAAGTAAGTCACTTTTGACAAATATTACAGATTTGTAAATAAATAGCCAAGGCAACGCTCAATGAAATGAGACTTGCAGGGATCACATGGATGGTATTTTTTTTCTTTATTCGAATAATTTCTTTTGCAATCTACAGGGTGAGCTTCCCAAGAATATTATTCCATATCTCAGGCGGGAATGTACATTTGCAAAATACACGCAATGAGCTGGATGAAGGCTGATAGAATTTAAAAGAATTTTGACTACGTAACATAATAAATTTAATTTAGTGTTTAATTCTGTTATATGCACATTCCATTTGAGATTTGACTGAATTGAGAGACCTAAATATTTTGTTACCTAAAGTCAGATAATTGCATATTGTTAATTTTCAATGAAGCGTGCGATTGCCGATTTGAAATTCAAAACTGCTTTAAAGCCGTTTTTTCTTTGCTAACTATTAATTTGTTGCTAGGAAACCATATTAAAATTTCTGAAATCGTACTATTTATAGTTTCTGTTTTGAAAGAACATTCTTGTCTTCGGCAAACAGAACCGTTCTTCCGTTTTCAATAGACGAGGGAATATCGTTTACGTATAACAGAAAGAGGATAGGACCGAAAACCGAACCTTGCGAAACCCAATGTTCAATTGGTAAAGAATTGGAAAGATAAGTAAATAATGTTATTTCGTAACGGTACGGTATTTCTACTCTTTCAGATCGATCTTTAAGATACTTAACATTAGGTTCTTAACTTAACTTTTAGGTAATTTAACTTCTTCCTTCAACATAGTAAAACGAAAGCGATGTCCCTCCTCAGTTCCGCGTGCGACCTGACAGCGTAATTATTTTCCAGAAGTCTTATGCCTATTCGTGAAAATAAGACATTGTCGGTTTGGGAACTGTATCCAATAAATTAGTGCTGCGTCTCTGGCGTTGAAATTCGCCGCTCCATATGAATCGGTGATTTTAAAAGGGAAATAAATCAATTTTTTTCCAAAAATGTTTGAGATATACATTTTCTTTGTTATTCTTCAAGCTACAGATCAGTGTATAAATGAAACTTGTCCCTTTAAGTATATTTCTATTGCGAACTAAAAATTCCAATGATTGGAGAAGAGAAACAAGTCCAGATCTAATTTCTCATATATACTTATAGAGGGCACAGATAAATTTCTGGATTAATTGCGTGATCAGTCGTCCGGATTGCCGTGATCGTTAAGGCTGTAGTGTCGTAGCGATCTCGGACTGAAGGATCGCGGGTTCGACTCCCACTTCGGACATGGTTGTATTTGTGTTCGTACTGTCATTCCTTGTCATCATCATATCATGTCATCTTCACAGTTACCATAACGTTCAATCCAATAGTGGTCGCTAATGACAGATGTTGATGCGACCTTAAATAACAAAAAAAAATTATAATTTACCGAAATTCTTTCGCGGCAACAGTAATAACCATCGAGGACATCATAGACTTCAAAATCAGGTGGTCAAACTATCGAAAAATTTTAAGAAGACAAACAAGTCTCTTGCTCATCCTAGCAGTCCTCAATGTGAACATGGTGTGACTTTCCAAGTTCAAGCAGCTAAAATATGATACAAAACATGTTGGATACATCTCGGCACTTGAGCATATTGATTGGCCTTCTCGATTACTCATTCATGTTGTCAAATGGGAATGCACGTCAAGATTTGTCTTTCTCGAAAATTTATGGCTCAGCTGTTCTTCCACTCAACAGAAAAAATATCTGATTTTCATAAAATAGGAAACTACATCTTACAGGAATACTTCATTTCTACCAAAAATTTTTGACACAGCCACAGACTAAAATGGAAATTGATGATTAGTAGATGCTGTTATTATTCATTCAGTAAGAGTATTTTTCATGTCTATGTAGCACATAACGTTCATTCACCTCATTATAGATTTATTTTATGATTATATTTTTTCGTAAAACAGATGCCATAACAGATTCATACCAGATGCCAACTGTGGATGTTATGAAGTTTTTTTCCCTTAAAACTACGAAAAACTAACCGTTTTCAAATCACCGATTCATATGCAAATGCGTATCCGTTTGTTCTATCGCTTCTTTTAATGGTGCAATTCCGAAAATTGATTTTCTTCGTATCCTCTCGTAGAAGTTGAACGACCACTTACATATGGCAATTGACATTGGCGTTTGTCACTTAAATAAAATCCTAGTTGGTCAACGTTTCGGAACTTTATTATTCCCTTTCAGAGCTATGGGCTACATAATTACATTATTACTACACAGTTATGTTAAATTTTTTGATAGAATTATGTATTGTTTGTTCCATTGCCCTAATGAGGGAGCAATAAAGTTCTGAAACGTTGGCAAACTAGGATTTTAATTAAGTGTTCAACACTCATGAACTATTACCATAACTAATATTGTGGTCATAAATACAAAAAATGTTCACCTAACACTTCATGATATTTGACTTCAGATCTTCAACTGAAATATAATGTGAAATGTTTCCTCTGTTACACGTGAACACGGGGGTAGAGAGGGGGTAGGGCAACAGTTGACTGCACACTCGCACATTTATCAATGGCTCGATGGAACCTGCTAATGAATGAAATTAAAACGCAATTGCAAATGCTAAAAAAATATTGCAATGGGTTTACATTTATTTTTAAACTACCATTCTGAATAAAACCGGCGGTCGTTTTGCACACATATACAATAGAGTATACTGTCAATATTAAATTAAGAGTATTAATAAATATATTAAAACTAAATAAAACAATATAGAATTAAAAATTAGAATTAAATTAAAAAGAATTAGAATTAGAATTAAAAATAAAATAATGAAATAAAACTTAATACTGAATAAACGTAAATGTTTCATGAAATTAATCACAAAATATTATCGTTTTGATCGTCTATGAATTCATCTAAATTTCAAAAATTGTACACGAGAACAATTAATTATTACATGTATCAATCACTCGCACATCCCACAAGATTCGTTACGTGCAAACATTTTGGAGTGAACAATTTTGTGTCCATTGACAGATTGCTACAGACTACGTTAAACAAGGTGAATGACATTACGTTTATTTTAATAAAATTAAACATTTCGATTCGTAATGCTGAGTAGGTCATTTACGCGGCCGCCAGTTCGAATTACTGCTCCAAAAATTACATGCAAGTAAAAATTTTCTCAAAAATTAGAACTTTTGCAGAAAAACATAATCTGTCATTCGTCATAAAAATGAACAAAATATCTGTAGTTTTCCTTTTGTCACAATCATTTTGAATTATTATATTAAAATGAATTTAGTATTGTGGCGTCACCAATTAATTAGTATAATTTTATTGTGGCGTCGCCAATAATAAAATAATTATTACATCTAATGATAGCTCCCGTCGAGGCAGAAGTGGGTCGAGGGACACTGCCTTCGCCGCGCCGGTCCCTTTCGTTACGCAGCTGGGCTCGCCCCGACCGCATTCAGGCCCTTCTCAGAGGCGACCCGTTTATTGCCCTCATAAAAGACATAATGGCCCAGGCCGAAGCCCGGTCGGACAATGCACGCCCTCGCGCCCCCTCTTTTGCCACCACCCTGGGAAGGAATTCCAAGCCCCAAAGGAGTTTGCACGGAAGACACATTTACAACACGTCGTGATCGAGACCTTTCTCAG
Organism: Gryllus longicercus; assembly: GCA_038098605.1. Taxonomy (NCBI): domain Eukaryota; kingdom Metazoa; phylum Arthropoda; class Insecta; order Orthoptera; family Gryllidae; genus Gryllus; species Gryllus longicercus. The sequence goes on from JAZDUA010000107.1 coordinate 1,815,407, forward strand.
CGAGTCAACCGATCCCCCTTTCGAACAAGGCCCGCCCCCGCCCCCGTTCGGGCACACGCCTGGAGTAAGGCACCCGAACCCCACGGGGGCTATTTACAAATTAAATACAGCAGGCTGCCGATAAGCCTTTAGCCGGCCGAGATGACCCGTGAAATTGCGCTCCTGCATGCGCACGTGTCCAGACAGCTGCGAGCAGCTTCTGGAACATCTGACAAAGGGAAGCGAGAGAGAGAGAGGAGCCGTGTTAGACAGAGAACGATCTACGGAAAATTACAGAAAAATTGCCACATGATTGGTAAATCAGAATCCTGCGACGCAGTTACCCTCAGCCAATGGGACGCTTCGCCATGAGGGAAGGGATAAATCCAGAGTTAGAAACATTTTGGGAAGGAGAAAGGGAGTTTTCTTGGATACGAGATGAGAGAGGAAACGTTACTTGCGATCGGAGCGCGACGGGGGAGGAACACTCCCAGAGAGGATTTTCTTGAGATCGGAGCGCGACGGGGGAGGAACACTCCCAGAGAGGAGAAGTACTTTTGACCGGAACGTTACTTACATTATTCTTACTCAGTTACTTATGATCGGGACGCGAGTTGGGAAAGACTTTCCCAGAGTCTAATTAGTTCGAACGCGACTAGTGGACTTGTCGCGAAGAAACTCGGGCGGGAGATTACTGGATCCCGCGCTACTTCCGCATCGGCCCGTCGGCCTTTGCCGCCTCCCGCGTCGGGCCCATTGAGAGCCCACCGCATTACGTCAGCGCCCGTGGCCACTCGCCCGACTGAGCCTGCTCGAGTCGGCAACCTGAGATTGCCGCTGCCGGCTGAGAGGGGACGCGCCGCAGAAGGTCAGCGACCCGGGACTGCCGCCGCCCCTGCCTCCGAGGACTGCTGCCCGGCCCGCTTGTGGAGACAGCACAAACACCGGTGAAAAGCTACGAGGCGGAGCCGTCTCGCAGGACAATTTTAACGGCGAGAAATTGTTAGTGGCCGCGCTCAGGCCCAGCAAATCTTAAATGGTGAATTGCACGTTTCATCAAAGAGTAAACCTAATGTATTAGCCTTAAGGGAATTAGCAATTAGTAATAAGGACAATAAGCTCACAGAGTAGAGTTAGCATGAAACTTGCGTCGCCCTTTGCGACATGTAACTTCCCTGGCAGCCCATGGTGCCAGGAATAAACTGTTATTTGTTATAAATGACTCTGTGCTATAATTCATGACCTCCCAACACTTCCATCCAGTCATATTTCAGGAGCTGAACCTGGCGCCCTCCCCCGCTTACATTAGTTTTGTTTACATTTGGCTGGTCCCAACGTGGGGCTAGTTTAGTCGATTAGACAGCTTATATTACAGTATGAAGTAATTTATTAAAATGTTTTTATTAAGAATTCAGCAAGTCAAAATGTGTCAAGAAAGGTAATCAATAATAATTTTTAAAATGATATTTAATGTATTATTTACTATTATTTACCATTTACCAATTCTAAATAACCTGTAACAAGTATTATACCTGAGCTTATGGATCAATGACCCCCATCTCAATCCGGGTTTTCGTACATTTTCCCTGATCCCTTGAACAAATGCTGAGTTGACCCCCTTGTTTTGCTTCTGGACATAAATGTAACTGCATTATCTGTCCACGTCTTCTAGAGTTCAGTGGGTCAAAGTGTCGTTCTCCATGTTGTCGTGGCGGAAGTATTTTCCTTCACGAAAACATGATGAAGGATAAGAATTCAAATCTAGAGATGATTTGCTTTTGAAAAAAGATTTCATTTTTCAGAGCGAATATTTTGTTAACAATTCTTGCCAAAAAACGCTCATTTCTTGCAGTATTCAAAATTCAACTTGTATATGGTTCAGGGTAGCTATCTCAGAATAACGAAAACTACACAGAATATACTTCTCCCCGTAGTAAGTCACACACAGTTTTTCACTGTTTTTGACGTAAAATAAATAAAATGCATTATGTCAACAAACAGGTATGAAAAATATCAGCCGAAATATCTGATGACGTAGCCACTTTCTGTTTAACAAATCTGGAATTCCTTAATCATTAATAAAAATATTTTAATATAACGCCTTTCACAAGAAGAAAATTTAAATGGCTTTCAGATGGAAATGTTTTATCTGTCTGTCGCACATTGTGCTAATTCACGAAGCTGAATACAGAGTAACACATAGTGATCGCGTGCATACGTTTCGCACTTTGTTTTCAAATTTTAATGTGACATTTCGTGGTATTGGGTGATCTATATTTGACGTAGATTAGTCTGCAGTGATATTGACATAACTGCTCGCCAGTAAAAACTTCTAAAGGAACACTTCACATCCAAATGGCGCTAAGTACCGTGTTGATAAATGGTACAATTACAGAAACAGTGATCAAATTGTACAGTTCATGCTCCATAAAATTATACATGATTCATTTTTCACACAAAATATGTTCAGTCTGAATCGATCATTTTTTGTAGCAGTCGAATTGGATGGAACACAAAACTGAGTAATGGGACGACGTAAAACAGGTTCAGAAACACAAAAAGCTATTGTGCAGTTGAAATTAATTCGCAAGGATTGTTTTTTATTGTTCTTTTCAGCATTTAAAGATGCAGATTGAAAATAAATGCAGCTGCTTTGCGCGGTGATGGTAATTTTGCACCATTGGTTCTTTATTTCGAGCAGTAGTGTTCGAGCATAATTGAATCAAGTTTCATTTTGTCAACAAATTCATGTTTCAACTCGACGTCAATGAGAAAAATTGTTTCGCAATGAAACAAAAAGAATAAATATGCATCGTTATAGCAGCATTTCTACGTAAAATGAGTGAAATCACAAATCGAATCGTTTAGGATTCTGCACAGACCATTGTTTTAATTGTACTAAAATATCTATGCAATTATATCAAAATCTTCAATCATAATGAAAATTGCATGAATCAAATCACATAATAACTAATATCCAAGGTTCATTTGATAAAAGAATTCATTATTTTAAAATATGAACTCCACATAATCGAATCACTAATTCATGTAAAAAACGTTACCACGGCAACTATTCCAATGCCTAAAAATATATCATTTTTTTATTTATTTATTTATTTGTTTATTTATTTATTTATTTATTTATTTATTTATTTATTTATTTATTTACATCAATAACAGTTTAAAACTGTGTGTGATGTGCGATGGGGAGAAGTTAATTTAAAGTTATGTCCAGTGTTCGGAAGGAAAGCAAGGGGCCACCTCAGCATTTGCTCAAGAATCAGGAATACTGGACGATAACCTGATCGAGATGAGGTCATTGACCCAGAAGCTGAAGTACAATACTTGTTACAGGTTCTTTAGAATTATACCATCCGAATGGTAAATAATACATTGAATGTCATTGTTAAAATTAATATTACTTTCCTTTTGGATGCTCCGTAAAGTCTCTAATTTTATAGAAACAGTTGTGCAGCAGAAAAGATTTTACTTGGAACTTAAAATTGTGAATCGAATTTCATCGTGTAATGAAAGGAGTTGTAAAATAATGTACATGTATTGTAAGTGGATTTTTTGTAGTGAGCTGTTGATACTGTCACCTGATGAATATAATTACTACGTAGAGTGTTGTGGTTATAGACATCGGCATTTGCTAAAAATATATTTCCGCCCTTATGTAAGTCATTTTTGACAATAAACACTGATTCATATATCAAGAGACAAGGTAATGATAAAATACCTGGATTAATGAAGAGATGCTTACAAGAATCACGTGGGTGGGATTTGCTTATGATTCGTACAATTCTTTTTTGTAATATAAAAGTCTGAGAGCTATAAGATGTATTTTCCCAGAAAATTATGCCACATCTCAGGCGGGAATGAACATTCGCGAAATATGCACAACGAGCAGTGTGTAGGCTGACTGAATTTGAAAGAATTCTGAAAGCGTAGCATAAAGAACCTAATTTAGTATTCAATTCATTTATATGGACGTTCCATTTAAGGTTTGACTGAATTGAAAGACCTAAACATTTTGTTACTTTAACATCAGTCATTTTCACGTTCATTTTCAATGGCGTAAAGAGCTGTTTATTTGAAATGGAAAACTGCGTTGAAATCGTTTCCTTTTATTAACTATTAATTTATTATTACGGAACCAACTTGAAATATCTGATATTGTACTATTTGCGGTATTTGACCTAGCTTAGCAGACATGTGACCTTTCTGTTGGGAAAAGCCTTATATGAGCCATACCAGTCCTTTCCTTCGCTTTTTTTCTCTCTTCCCTCTCCCTCACAAACTTTATCATTTATACTTTCTGACCCCTTCCCCTGTACGTCTTTTCTCTTCTCTTTCACGAAACTTCCCTTTCACTACTCAGTATAACATACTCAGTTGTATTAATGTTCGGCCCTAAGCCGCCATCCTGATTGAGGTTTTTCTGGGTTTACTCAATCGCTTAAGGCGTATGCCGGGATGGTCCCTAGATTTGTTCTCCCAGACGTAAATGTACAGCTTGTCCTCCCCGCTTAAAATGTTACTTCTCTAAATGTATGTAAATTCAGTGGTTAGGCGGAAGAGCAGGCCCTATGGCCTGAGCCTTGCCATTAATAAAGACATTATTATTATTATTATTATTATTATTATTATTATTATTATTATTATTATTATTATTATTATTATTATTATTATTATACCTTCAGCTTCCTCAAATGAGAACAACCTATCTTCCAAGAGACAGGTCCTAGTTTCGAAGAACGTGGGGGATGCGAAGCCAGCTCTCTCCACATTCTGTCTGTCCCAAAACATGTAAACGGCGACTGCAGTGAAGACTGCGGGGCAGCCCCAGCCATAAGCGCTCCACATGGCCAGCTGCCGCATCAGCGGCCGGCGCTGGCTCCCGGCGCCACCCGCCGACCGCGCTCCAAGCGGCTGCCTGCCATACCAACACCGCGCTGATAGCGACAGTAATTCGAGCATGTATTCTTGATTTCTCATTTCCCTAAATGCAAGAGAAGTGTGCGGTTTGTAATTAAGTCAACAGAAATATTATATAAAATCTGAAGCTCTTTTTCGATACAAATAGTTTATATTTCAGTGAATAAATATTTTTTCTCGTGATTCAATTTACGTATGCAAACGATTAGGGGTTGGGATTTCAAAGCATAAGAAAACGTGCGCGTATATCACCATTTCCTGGTTCACGATTTGCATTACTCTTAAGAGCCATTAATCGAATTCAGGCTCTCTTTGTAACTCTTAATCCTTTTAATAAAACTAATTTCCAAACGCATTCGCAGCCAAGACTAGAGGGGTAAATTTACTGTTTTCCTTTTTCCATTTAACTATTTTATTTACTCATTACATTTTACTTGGAAATAACACATACAAGTATAGTTAAATTATATTGTTGATAATATCATTTACAAATAAAATATCTGACTCTTAAGTTCTTCTATTAATTATAATAATATTAGACGTCTCAAAGTAACGAGGGAAGCGTAATTCTTACTAATTTCATCAACGGAGATTCCATCAATTATGACTTCGCTCACATAGCAATAAATTATTTAATCATTATTTTTTTATAAACGACTCATAATTTTTCTCTTCTGCTATATCTTGCTATATCCAAAATGTGAAATTCATTTAAAACTTGAAATTCGACATTCGTCACCCAACTATTGTCCCTTTTCACACAAGCGATGTGGAGAATACCGAAACGTTTCCTCAATTGTTTGGTAAAGTGACATTAAGTTGTTGTTTTTTTTTTGCCTTAAAAGCATTTTTTGCGCACTCTTTAACAAACAAAATAATCGTAATTAACGAACCCTACAGAAAATGTAGTAGAATGTAATATTTCAAAAACCTTTCAATTAACACGATTGTTTTAGTTTTTTTCCTGCAATTCTTATATAGTGTAATGTATTGTTTAAAAATGTATATTTCTCAAGTAATACCATTTTCTTCGGTCACCTAATAACTTATACGAAAACAGACTTTCATAATGTCATAGAATATAACCTCGTTTCATAAGAATTTTGTGTTCGAAAATTCCGTTTGAATGTTTCTCAAAATTCAATATATTGAATTTTTGCATACTTCAGCACCTTTGAGTTTTGGAAAAAATTTACAAGAGATTATTTGAAGTACTTGAGTCCGCAAGAGGGGAAATGCATAAATGTATATCGGACACTGCCATGTAAATATTAACGACGCGCAAGTTGTTCCACGTGCATGTGGAATTTTCAAACTAGTGGTGCTATAAAAGCACGTATTTTCTCACGATCTTGCTCTTTGCTATGTAAGATTATAATATGACAATTTCTGTCTTACACTTCAACTATTATTTGAATAATTCAAACGAAGCGTGAAATATGTATATTAAATTCATATTATTAAACGAAAACAGCTTTCTGCTATTGAAGTGTGTATTCACGTTCTACATAAACCTAACAACAATGCACGTTGCGTATTTTAGCCGTAAATAAAGTTAATAGATTATATTAACACGAACGAATGGCAACCGTCACTATCGCCTTCTGTTATCAGTGCGGCGTTACAGCAATGCATTACAACAAGTAACAATGATCGCTAATTCGTATAGGAAACACATTTTGCCAATTAGCATTGTTGATAGAGCAAGAAAAATGCAAATGGATAGAAAAATACAATAATTAAATATAATATTTTTTTATTAATCAAAATTACTAGGCTTTTACATGTAATACTCTTCATTCCCTCATCTTGTTATGCCAAGCGAATTCATCTATTCGTTTTCACATTTAACGTAATTAAAGGACGAAGTTTCACATAAATTTTAAATAATTTCTAAAAGATTAATTTTAAATCATACAAGAAAAGCTCGAAAGTAAGAAACGAACAAAGAAACATGAAGTAATATACAAATTCTAACTTACGTTGCACCCAACTGCCTCACATCATTAATTTTTCGTTTACAAAGCGCAATAAATTGAGAGCGGGCGATTATATTTGTCGCCAAATTACACAAGAACACAACACATTTTCCAAACGTTTAACATAAACTTATGTAAAGATCTGTTTCTGATGAACATAATCCCTTAAGAAAAATGTATCTTCATAATTGTAGTTGTAGGAAGACGCCGAAAAAAAATTTACTTTCTGCTTAAGAGATCTGCGCAATTCTCTTACACGTCCTTCAGACAACCGAACAACATTTCATCTAAAACGATTGAGCCATTTTGTAGAAAAAAATTGTTTAAACAAAATTGAAACTTGTCTACATTTCACGCCAAATTACGCGAAAAGTACTCAAATTTTCGGAAAATTGTACATGGCCTTATCTTTAAGAAATAGATTTTTTTAAGAAAAAAATATCTATTTTTAATATTTTAGTTGTAAAAAGTCGCCGATAAAAAATTTAATCCTTTTAATTTTTGAAAAATCAGGTTTTTAAATTAAAATGAGACCTGCACCATTCTCTTAAACGTCTTTTGCACTATCCAACAACAAAGTTTACTCAAAAACGATGGAGCTATTTTTTTAATGTTGAAAATGTCCCCTTGGGTTGATGTAAAGTACCCCCAAAATTAAATATGTTTCAAACTCAAGGGGCCACTACATCAGCCAGATCGACAGGGGAATATCACTTTTGGAGAAAATCGGCTGAACCGTTAAACCGCAAGTGTTGTTCACAGACAGACAGACGGATAGAGGATCAATCCATTTTTTTGGTATCAAGGACCTCCAAAACAAGGATTCTGGCTACACCACGTGTTAGATAGTTTTTTCTAGATTTCGCAACTGGGTTTATTATCCACATTTTCGTTACCAGTGCCCTGTAATACGTTTTTCTGACGAAAATACGCCGTTTTCCGAAAACTCACTGCGGTAGCGGTAGCAAGAAAGCAAAAATGGAAATATTAATGAAAATGTTACTGACGTCATGTAATTCATAGTTTTGTACTCTATTTTCGCCAATAGTTAAAACAAATTGCACCGCTAAGACTCATTTGGGGGAAAATGTCATGACTCCACTGCAAATTACTCAAAATTGACTCCTATTTTAATAAATTGTAAATAGCATAATTTAAAGATTTAATTTAGAAGTATGTATTCCATCCCAAAACGTCTATCGTCAAAAACATTATTGGACTAAAACAGAGAATATTTATTTACAGTGCTTGATTTATAAAATTTTAGGTCCCGAAACGCCCCCCTCCTAAAAAAATTAATTATTAATTTAATATAAATTTTATAAATTTATAACAATTAAATACGTAATTCCTGAGGTAAGGAACGCCGTCCGTCATGGTCCGCCAAAAATCAAGCCCTGGTTATTTATGTATCTTGGGCGATGAGTAGATATTTTGCCCCCAGGCGCTGTGGAGTTGAAAGTCGACTCAAGGTCAAAAACATTAAACAATGATGCAACCAAAACTTAATGATTTACTAGATTTTGCATTTATTTTTATTTTATCTCGCATGAAAAGTACAAAGACGTGTACAAGTAATCGTCAGTTGCCAATGTGAAGTCAAGTAAATAAAATAGAGTGGTTACCTAATTACTATTATTCTCTCTTTTAAGACAGCTGCTAAAATTTACAGAATCACCTACGTCCAAATTGGCGAGGATCGAGTTGATAAGGTTGCAGTGGGCGATGGGTAAGTTAGAGAGATTCGGATTAGTAAGGTTCGAAGAGAGGTCGAGTAACAGAGGTTCAAGCATTGGGGTTCGACTTCATTTTTCTTATTCAATCTGTGTTTCCTATCCCCATTAAAGGAACATGAATTTTAGTGTTTTTGTATTTCGAAAGTTTAATAAATTGAACTCATTAAAAATAGTAATTTTTGGCTTGATAGCCATGAAGAATTCAAATGACCGGCTCGGGCATATAGAACCCAAAAGGAGGGCAAGGGTGTTAAGTATTCTATGATGTTTCGGTTCATTTTTGTAAAGACACAGTAATGAACTAGTAAACGATATTTTTTAATGTTTTCAATTTTCCAACATTTAGAATTTTTACGTCCGTAAACGGTTTAGGGATTCAGAGTAGTTCACTGAGAGTCAGAGGGCCAGATGAACGGACATGTCTTGGCTGCATGAGAAGTTCATGTCATATTGTTAAAAGTTTTGCTAGGTGCAAGCATTAAAACAAAATATTTACCATTGTATCTGCACAGAAGTTGGAAGTATGAAAATTAAAAGGAACTTATTTGGAGTGCCGCGATAGCAGAATTTGGTGCATGTGCAGTGGTGTGATAATTTTTCATATATTTTTAAGCGCCAGCAATAACATACTGTTTCGGGGAAATTAGTATATCTCATCACAGATGCGGATAGAAGGCCTCATATATCATTTTTTATTTGAAAATCGCAATATCATAAAAACGTTGGCAGCCATAACTTGCATGACGAAAACTGGCTACCTCTAATTCTCCTATTGCAGTGAATCATAACTTCTTTACTATACAAACAAATATCAACGATATGTTAACCAAAATTCATTGTACACCTCCCAAGTATCTACTAATAAATCGGAAATTATTTTCAATCTCTGACACCTATGAGAAGCATATTCACTTGATATGGCATGCAAAACAATTCTGTACTGGAATAGGTGATACCTAGCCACAATAATACATTTCATGACTGGTGTTGAGTTCTTGCTAACATTATTGTCATTAATCATTGAGGCAATCTTTAAATTGTTCATCTCTGTGGACAAAATCCCTAGTCGTGGCCCTAACGAAAATGAATCTTCCATGGCTAAATGACTCATCCAATTCCAGTTCTATGCTCAATTTATAAGGTTTGGATTTGATAGGAAAAAGCGACAGGTAATTATTTATAAATATTAAATATTAGAAATGTTACAGTTCTCTTTTTAAGTCTCATTACGTTTGCACAGATTAAATAAGAACATTTGATAAACCGGATCTGGGCATGATACGGATAATTGATTTGTCAATCAAAATGTGTTATTCAATAACCTAATGAGATTGGTGAATTGAAAATGGTATGACACTCAACGGCAAATGCAAAGAATGTCGTTTAAAGACTATCATGTTTCAACTGAATAAAATGTGATATGTAGCATGGTCACTATGTTATGAATTTGGTTTTGGAGAACTATATCCTCCGTTCGAGACTCAGGAAAGAACACATGTGCAAGCAATACAGGTAAGTAGAAAACCTTTTGTAGTGGAGAATCATCTTATTATGTAATACCTCACCTGAACCCTCGTACTATGTTGATAGACACCACGTTCAGCCACACTCCTGCGGCCACCAGGAAGTAGTAAATGGCAAACGCTGTGACAGAGAGGAGTCTGTTACGTCTTGTTCTCCAAAAGATAGCGCACAAATAACACGTTGTGTAAATTAAAAGTACTCCAGTGAGTGCAAGGCACTCATGTTATTTTACAGTGGTAACATTTTACGGTGTCAACATCGAGTTGAAAATTAATTAAATAAGTGGGTAAGAAGTAAGGAGCAATGAAAAGGTGAGATTCTAATCGGGAAGCTTATTTATACAAAATTGAGGCTATTATTATCGAAGCTTTATTATGAATATTTTGATGTAAATGTGCATCTTCAATATTTAGGACTGTATTGATCATGGCAATGGTAGTAGACTTTCAGTAAAAGTGCTTTAAAATGCAGCAGAACTTCAGTCGGAAAGGATCGAGAGTTCTCCGTTACAAAAAGATATGTAGATTCCTTTGGGATTATATTTCAACGAAATTTACTAGCACTGTCAGACAATGCTTTTCGACGTCACTTTCAGCATTTTTTGATGTCAGTTGTTTGATTGATACCAATTACTTTTTGATTCTTGGGAATTAATCATTCTCATTAACATATTGAAATGATAAGATATGGATAGATGCGCAGCTTTGGAAAAGCGTTGAATTGATTTCACTATACTCCATTGAAAGCCGAGAAAAGAGGCCACTGAGTTATCTATTTTCTAATAGTTCTGTAAGAATTGTCACTATATGCTTAGATGTAGCATAATTCCACTTCAGACTAACGTAATCACAGAGAGAACAGACAAAGGTAGAAAGGAATTCATTGATCCTAGAGAAAAAAAAGCAGGGTTCGCTAGCCCCATTACAAATGCGTTCCGTGAAGTCAAAGAGGTTAGCAACTCGAGACATCTCGGTCTCCGGGATGGGTGACGGTCCGAGAACCCCTGACATCTAACGAGGCCAAGCCAAGGTGGATAAATTTAAATGACTTGGCGACCTACGATGACTGTTTAGGTTAAAGGGCGATTACACCACTCTATACCATGTTACGAATTACGTAACAAGCTTTAAAAATACTAATTTCGACAGAATTTTCAAAGTGATCAAAGTGATGTTACGCCCAAGACTGCATTCTTTACCAGGCGAACGGTTCCATCTGACTTGCTACTGAAAGAAGAACTCAAAGAAATGGAAATATTAAAGAGCCGTGTGTAACATTGTTTGCAATGCACTCCTCGGGACTTAACTAAGTGAAAGTATAATATTTCCACTTGTATGAGTATACATTAGAAAATGTATTATCGATGGAGTAAATACATGAAATAAAAGTAAAGCAAAAAGTTTTATCAGGGCATTATATTCCTCATTAATTCATAAAGGTACAAAAAAGATCCTTAACAGTTTTGCTTTGGTATTATACCATTAACATGCTATATCGATAATAAACATACCTCATTTAAACTAAATGAAGTATATAGTAGGAAGTTGAAGTCACTTTGCTTTTAAAGTCCACGCTTGTAACCTAATTTGTAGACGTTTTTATGTTTTTAAATTATTTTTTTACTTGCTCGTCTTACGAAGTTCTTCGTAAGAAAAGAAAGTTATGTAATCGCGCGCAGGAAAACACTGGATTTTCAACAGATTTATTTGTTGTTGTTTTCTTTTCTTTCGAATTTTCACATCAGTGCTCGATTTTTTTAAGTCCATTTCATAGTTTTACTCAATTACCTTACTTGACAATGCTTTCCAGTTAGTGACTTTTTGGTTTGTACGTTTTTCCTTTCTTTGTCTCAAATTAGGCGATGATTCGGCGATACTGTGTCGCGAAACGTAGCTTTCAGGGTGTTTGATGAGAATGTCACTGTCCTATAATAATTTATTTGAAGAACATTATTCAACTGACTCCTTTCCCCCTATACGAAAAGCCCTATACGAGTCACCACTGGCGTGAAGAATGTACTTACCGTAGTTCTGGCAGCCGGTGCCGCGCTGGTGCGTGAAGAACCAGATGACCTGCAGGGCGTTGGCCGCAAGCAGGCAGGCGGCGTGCGAGGCGAGCGCCCAGCCGTGCACGGTGTTCCGCGTGTTGAGTTGGCTCAGCAGCGACACGATTCCCAGCGCCAGCAGCACCACGGCCACCACTTGCAGCGACCGCACGCGCCCGTACACGCCCGCCACCTCCGGCAGCTCGCAGCTGGCCAGCACCTCGCGCGTCACGCCCTGCGCCCCCACTCGCCCATTAGGTTAGTCGCAAAATGAGACCGTGCGCTCGTGCGCGGGTCCATAAGCAGTGGTTATCACAACCTCACCATGAGTCACCCTGCGTCACGTCACGGAACTGCATCTCATTTTGCGAGTAACCTTATCGGTGCATTGGAGTTCACGGACACTCATCTCCATGGGGAGGAGTTACAATGAGTGATTGATGGTTTGTGATCCTTGGCGCCTCAACTACTAGGATCATTAGTCCCGAAAGTATAGTGTTTTTTCTCGGGAAAGGGGTGGTGGTGGTGGTCTTCCCCTATGTATGGCGAGATCCGGCGCCGACCTACTGTCGGCTAGCAGGGTCTTCCTAACAAGGTATCTCGCACCAGCGGGGCACCGCCCCAGCCGGGAGCTAAAGGTCTCCCCTGGTCTCCTGGCATGTGTGTTAGTGCAAGGGGTGAAGATAGGACAAGGAAGACGAAGGAAAGATCGCGCGCGATTCGTGGTCCATTGTACCCTCTACTGAGCTCTCAAAGAATGGGAAAGATGAGTAAATAATGTTCTTCCCTTTTATTACGGCATTCCTACTTTTTTCTGTCGATGTTTAAGATACGAGAATATCCAGACTAAATCAATAACACGAATTTCATATGAAGTTCATTTTGAAAGCAATGTCAATGACGTCAAAACTTTCCGAAAGTTCTAAAAATATTTCGTGTACTTCATAATGATTCATTGACGAATTAACTTTTTACATTCCCGTATACGTACGTATATACGGAGTATTACACGTAGTATAGGGAAAGTTATGTAATGCTGCGGAAAATATATTTCGAGATTTCAACGGAAATACACGTTTAGGGGTTTCCCTGATACCGAAAAAGTTTTTTGTTTTCAAAACGCCCGTCTGTCTGTTCGTCTGTGAACATAATTAGCTCCTAAACCATATGTAGATTTTTTTGCAAATTGAAGAAACACATGTCCATGTGGCTCGAGTCGAAGCATTGTGATTTTGAAAAAAAATCTTTAATATTTAATTATCATACTTTACATGAAGCATCCTAGACATTTTCAAACTTTTCTCAAATACGGCTCCCAAATTTATTACTAAAATTCTTGTAAAAATATAGTAAAATACACTTATAATAGAGGCATAGGTCCCACTGTCAGGTTTAACTCAGAATTTTCTAAACCTTCAAAATTTCAAAGTTTTTCGAGCATCTTGGTACAACTACAAAATTGATGATAGAGAGTTTTCCTTCAAATAAAATTTGTTCTCCACAGTGTGTTCTTTCATTAAGGCCATGTACTTTTTTTGAAAATTTTAGTTTTTTTCACGCAATATTGCGAGCATTACAAAAACAATATTTTCTCAAAAACAGCTAAACTTTTTTCTTTTAACTTTTGGTAGGAATAGTGCTAAGTTTACTCAAGATGATATAAATGCCATATTGCTCTTCAAAAATTATAAAAATCAATTTTTTTACTTGTCTCTCGCAACGTTAATGTTTATACTAGCGACAATTTGTTCATATTATTAAATTTATGAGTTTATGTACTTTAATGATGCCATGTAAAGTTTCTCGCAAACTCAACCGTCTTCTATGAAAACTAGCTCAAAATTCCGGGTTTTCAGGAACGCTCAAACGCCATTTTTTCAAAAACCGCTTCAAATTTTTTCTTCAAACTTTTCGAACGGGTAGTGATAATTGCACTCTTCATATGACGTAAAGATCGTTTCGGAGTTTGTTTTTTTTTAAATTACTCAACGGTCACTCACGCCGTTGCCAGAACATTTCCAGCAATTTGTAAACAGTATTGTATTTGTGAGTTTAATGACTTCCAATGAAATTTTTCAAAAAGTCTAAACTTTTCTGTGGAAAAGAGCATCAAATTTTGAACTTACAGTAGAGCGTAAGCGCCACTTTCTTAATAAACGGCTGCAAATTTTTCAAAGAAAATTACAATTTAGGACGAGGTTTTACTGTTCTTTAATATTGATAAAATAGCATTTCCGTCCTCTTATTAAGCGACCGAAAAATTAAGAAAAATTCAAGAAAATGTACTTAGGGTGGCGATAGATGGCAGCTGGCAAGAGTATGTGGGAAGTTCGTATTACTAGCCGAGACCAAAGGAAATAGAAAACTAATACGGGAAAATCTGTACTGTTTCTAGCACCACTAGTTTAAGAAATTAAAAGAGAAGATATGTTGTATTTCACGATATTCCATTCAGGTTTTTGTTTTGTTTTTAGTGTTAAAAATCCTGAGCAGGTTTCGTTATTTTTCTCTGCTGCTACGGTTCATTAAATACTTTTGCATTTTAGAAACTAGACATGGAAATCGCAGGATATGTTATGATGTTTAGAAATAATGTAAATATGCGTGTTTTTAAAAGATGTTTTAATTTCTTGTGTTATCCAACTATTGCTTTCCCGTGTGATGTGTTTAATTCCCACTTTGGAGATAAAAAGTCTTAAGTTGAAATATAATCTTAAAAAAATCTTCATTATACGAGTATTTATAGTAATTTATTTCCTTTTCCCCCTCTGTCTTTTGTTTTCCTCAATTTTTCTTCTAGTTCTCTTTCTAATTCCTTTTCTTTTCTCTTCGGTGCCCCACCTAACATTACTGAGACACAATGATTGCAGTTACTACAACATGGACCGTTAATGTACAACCGTGAAGTCGGTTGCGTTAAGCAGACAGACCTCGATTCAAAGTGCTCAGCTGAATTTATTTAGCCAATATGATACTTAAATATTATTGTTTTGATTATAAAAGTGAATTTGATTGTAAAAGATATAATGATATTGAATACTACATTGATCAAGAAAGCTACATTTTATTTTTAGAGTACGAGTGCAAGGGAATATATTGTGTGTTAACCCTTTGGTGGTAACATCTGCAGACACAGTTTCTATTATTAACACTGAGGGCCCAACCCTTTGACCCTCTCATGTGCTCTTATAATCTTCACGGGGAGAGGGGCATTGCAACTATGGCTTTCGACATTTTCATGTAAACTATTATTTTTGAAACTACTGATGCCTCACAGGCAGATGATCCCACAGTTGTAGGTTTTCACATATTTTCATGCAGATGTTCATACACATGCTTGATTTAAAATCTGCTTCACAAGCATATCTATTTATTCAATCGCTTTGTACATACTATTGAACTGATTTTCTCTCGCGAGTTTTATGGATTTTCATGTTAATAACATAAAAGGTGTTGACTTTCGTTACCTATAGATACACGTAGTCTCAAAACAATTATGCCAAAAAATAAGAAAATCATTGCTTTAAGACAGAGTTAGTAGTATTTACAACGAAATTTTTGAATAATTTTTTTTAATAAGATAATTAAAAAAGAAAAAATCTGAATTCCATGATTAAAGTGAGTCATTGACATGTTTTAGCAATGCCTGCCTCGGAGGCATATATTTTCACTGAAGAAGAAAAATCGTGTTCCCATCAATCGGTTAATATCTTTTCGTGCGGTGTGTTTCGTTCACATGATATTAGTCGCGACAGTGTTGAGAGAAGCCGACCATTCCGCATCCCCAGCGCCGACTCACCTCGTCGAGTAGAAAGTCGGCGCAGTGGTAGACGTTGGAGTAGCGGCGCCACTCCTCGGGGCTGCCCAGGCGCTCGGCCACATCCTCGGGCGGCGGCGCCACCCGCTCCAGGCCGCGCGCCGCGCACGGCAGCTCTTCGTCGAAGCGCGCCACCGCGCGCCCGCCCGCCCCGGCCAGCAGCGCCGCCGCGGCCGAGCGTGCGGGGTCCCAGTCGCGCGTGGGCGTGGCCGGCGCGCCGCACTGCCCGCCCGCCAGCAGCAGCCGCCCGCTCGGGCAGCACTTGGGCACGCAGCGCACGCCCGCCGCCGAGCACGACACGTCCACGGCCAGCACGCGCCCGCCGCCCGCGCGCTCGTCCGCGCACCACCTGGCGACCGGAGAGGCGGTGGCTGAAGCGCGGTTGGTTGGGAGGCTCGAGTCCCGAGGAAGGCGGATTTCCGGCGTGAACTAGATGGCTAGTGCAAATTCAACAACGATGGGGAGGAAAGTTCTACAGGTCGGTTGATCTGATCGGTAGTTTTCCGTGGTTTCCGCGATCTATACCAGGAGAATGCCCAAGAAGTAGGGAAACAATCGACTACGAGCTTTCCTTCATCCTTATCCTCTCACTTCACACACACAAACACACACACACACACACACACAGGCTGGACGGGTTCAGTGATGGGAGAGATACTTGTAAGGGGAAACTCCTGCAAGCTAACGTGTACATCGACAATAGATGTAACGTTCCAGCGGGAGAGAACAACTGCCACACTTAAACGAATAAAGAACTAGTTTGTGCCTGGACCCAATAAATATTCACTCACCTGACGACGGCGCCCGGTGGCAGCGGCGGAAGTCGCAGTCCCGTCGCCAAACCCACGCCCCAGCCCTTTTCCGGTTCCACGTTCCACCCGTCGACGTCGTCGGCATCCAGCAACACCGCAGTCGCCAGGCCCCACGCCGCGTTGTACTCCACGACCACCGCGCCCGCGCTCGACGACAGGTTAAGGCGCGCCAACAGCGCCGCTGGAAGCCAAGGCGACCGCACGTCCTCCTCTCCCACCCGACCCGCCCACGCCGCCGCCTCCACCCCCACCGCCTTCTGCGCGTCCTCGCAGCTCTGCGCATCGACGCTGAGGCGCTGGCCCCGGCCGCAGCACTTTGGCACGTGCGCCACCACCGCCAGCAGCGCGCGCGGCGCCAGCGGCCCCGTCGCCACCGCGTCGAAGCAGAAGGCGTCCGTCTCACCCTCCAGCCGCGGCCCGCGCACCCACACCCGCAGGGCCTCTACGCCCGGCCGCGCCATCAGCCGCCACGCCCCGCCTCCGCCGCCCTCGCCAAGCGGCACCGCCACGTTCCAGTCCCACAGCTCCATCACGTCCACTTGCAGGCCACGCGCCTTCGCCAGTGTCGACGGTGGGCGCCAGTCCTCTTCGCCCATGCCGCCGCCTTCGCTGACCCCACCCCTACTGCCCCCACCACCCTCATCACCCCAACCGTCCCCACCACGCCCCCTGTCATCGCCCTCGCCAACCCCACCGCCCTCACTGCCCTCATTGCCCCCAACACCCTCACCATCAAAACCGTCCTTTCCACGCTCACTGCCCTCACCGCCCACGTCTCCCCAATCACCTTCCCCGCCCTCACCGTCACCGGCCACCGCCCACTCGCAACCGTCGGCGTTGGCGTTGAGGCGCTGGCCCTCGGGGCAACACTTGTGAAGGGAGCGCGTGTGCAGCCCCGTGATGAGCACATTGGGGAGGGCGGCGTCGCCGGTGGAGTCGAAGCAAAAGCTCTGGGCCCACGCCGCGCTCTCGTCCACGGGCGGCGTAAAGAGCTCCTCGGCCGCGAACACGCCGGCACTCGCGTTGGCGCGCAGCACCTCCGCCAGCAGGGTGGCGTTGTTCGCGTCCAGCACGGCCAGCCGGTCCCCCCACCACACCTGTTTGTACCTGCAACGCACGGCCACCTGCCCTTTGCTCCCAAACTTCGCTGCACATCTGGCACGATTCACATTGTTTATATATGTGTATTTTATTATTAGTACAAGTGATTAAAATTTAGTTTTATCAACTTGGAAGAAAGTTTATATCCCAGGAGTGTTAGCGACAGGAACTTGTCCACCCAGTCGGGAGGATGTTTAAAACTGGATAAAACTGTTTAACTGTATTTAAATTGTTTAATTCCTTGATGCACACATTCTTCATTTTTGTCCTTCAATTTTCATAATTTTAGTACGAACATTTAGTGAGAATTCAGAAAGGTAGTAGATTATTGTTGTGTTACTGTCACTGTTGTAAGATTATAATGGTATTAATAGTTTATACTTCATTACTGTGAGTTAAAAGACCTGAAACGAAACACATTATAGTATACTTTATATCTTTGCAAGCTCTTCAGCTTCTTTCTTCCCGCGTGGATCTCTTGAATTATGTATGCCCTCTACCGAGCCAACAAATAGCACGTTTATATTAATTCGATTTATTAAACTTTATTAATTATTTATGGAAGTAATACAAAAGTAAACCTTTGGCATGCGAATGAAACATTGACATTTGAAAATACCAAGTATACCAAAGATACTTTCATAAGAGTTGCCTTATTACTTTTAGTTACTCAAATTACTTTTTAGTTACTATACACTTACACAAATATATTTTTATTTTTATATACTTAATACGGAAACTTCCAAGTATATACCCGTGAGATCATTCCCAATGTGCGAAGCTGCAGCAATGTTGATTCATGTTCTTATTGTTTACATTACAGTACCCAGTTGTTTTATAACTCCATGACTTTGTTGCGATTTGCATTCGGCAAAGTAACACTTTCCCATCAAAAGAGAGTAAGTACTAGTTTCCAAGCATGAGTGATGAAAAATTTCGAAAACATAAATGATACACAGCTTAAATAAAAAAAAGTAACTCGAACTTTGCAAAATCGAACCTCATATCTCGAACGTAATTACTTGATAATCAAAACGCTATTCTTCTTAACTCGAATCTCTCTGACTTGAAATCTTCTAGCATAAAACACTAATTCGAAACTCTGTAAATCGAAACTTTCTAAATCCAACATAAATAACTCTAGAGTCAATAACTCGAACCTTTCTAAATTGAACCTCAGAACTCGCATATCGTTAACTCAAAACCCACTAACTCGCAACTGACAAACTCGAACTTCACCCACTCGATACTTATCCATTTGAACCTTACCCTCTGGAATCTTAACCTCAGGAACCTCACTAACTCGACATCGATCACAAACCTAGGTCATTCTGTAAATTACACACAACTGTTTTGAAAAACAGCAATTGTAATAAGATACACACTTGGTTTAATCTGGCGTCATTTAGACAACAAACGAATACGATGGGTCTTCCTACATTTAATGGATGCTCCATTTCGGATTCTCGATTCATTCAGCAATGAACTGGTAAATCATGAAGTAGTCTACGCACTACGGGCATTACGTCATGCTTTTGCCCTAGATACATAAAACATCATTGCGTCGTTTCCAATATGTTCAAGTTTATTCGTAAACTTTTCGTTTTTATTTTCGTTATATAAATTGAATTCGGGACCATAGACAACAACTCAATTATGACACCAGAATGTGAAGTTTTTTTTACAATTTTACTTCAACTTTTCTAAGCAAATTTTGTCTAGTGAACTCCTTAGATATTCCGAATAGCTGAACCGTAATAAACTCTCAAATGTAAGTTTGAAAAACTACCTTCTATGCAAAACTAGCATCTCAGGAACATAAACACTCTAGACAAATGTGAAGTGTATATTATTTACGAAGGAAATGAATATATTTGTTCAGAAAGAAAAATTAGCACAGAAATTTAAATAAGGACCCAATTTGCACAATTTGATTACATTTTTATTTAGTGTTAAACGTAATAAGAGCGAGGTCACTTCCTAACGTGCCTTCATTATGGTAATTAATTTTATATTCTACTAAATACATTAACTATGTATATTTTTTTACTTTTCTTTAATTTTCTTAAAAAGATAATCACTATTATGTAAGAAAGTCACGACTTCGAGACTCGGCAAAACGGCTTCCTCATTCATTGCAATGTATCACCGCTGCGAACAGAGGCAAGTCGGGATATCGCCGCGTGGTAATAGCTGGATTTTCCCGGTGTTGAGGTCTACATTTCTCATGTGACAAGAAGGTAAGTGGTGTCGAAATACCGAAAGGTATTCTTCTTTTAAACGCTCAAAACTACGTTTATTTTTCTGATATTGTTAATTTTCTTACTTTCTCACACACCTTGTAAAAAGAGAAATTTATGTAATCGTACGCTGGAAAACAACGAATTTTTGCCGGCTAACGGAAACTGTGATAAATCCGTCCGTCTGTCCGTCCGTCTGACGTCAACGATTGCGCTTAAATGGTTCAGCCGATTTTCTCCAAAATTGACATACCCTGAACGATCTTCACGAAATCGAAGCTTTGGGTGGTTCAAACGGACATTTTTACTTTTGAGGCCACTAAACACTTTCAAAAGCCACAAAAACTTTTTCAACATTTTGTTAAAAAAGTCACCACATTTTAGAATTAAACTTTGTGTTCGAATGGTGTAAAGGATGCTTAATAGAATGGCGCAGGTTTCGTGTTCCTTAAAATCCCAGATCTTTTCGAAAATTGCGAAAACACAATTTTTTCGTCTTGTTCCTACAACTATAATATTGAAGACAGAGATTTCTTTCTTAATAATAATAATAATAATAATAATAATAATAATAATAATAATAATAATAATAATAATAATGTCTTTATCAATGGCAAGGCTCAGGCCATAGGGCCTGCTCTTCCGCCTAACCACTGAATTTACATACATTTAGAGTAGTAACATTTTAAGAGGGGAGGGCAAGCTGTACATTTACGTCTGGGAGAACAAATCTAGGGACCATCCCGGCATACGCCTTAAGCGATTGAGTAAACCCAGAAAAACCTCAATCAGGATGGCAGCTTAGGGCCGAACATTCATAGAACTGAGTATGTTATACTGAGTAGGGAAAGGGAAGTTTCGTGAAAGAGGAAAGAAAAGACGTACAGGGGAAGGGGTCAAAAAGTATAAATGATAAAGTTTGTGAGGGAGAGGTAAGAGAAAAAAGCGAAGAAAAGGAATAAGAAGAAGTAGGCGAAAAAAGTGAAGTTATTAGAGGAACGTTACAGAAAGCACAGTTTAGTTTACAGTAGCACATTACATAAATATACAATAATTTTTACACCAGAGAAGCGCAATACACTATAAGCTAATAACAACAGTAATTTTAAACACAATACTGGCAGTATTAAGGAACAATACAAAGAGTGCGGGTATCTTAAGATCAATTTTGTTTATGCCAATATATTGTAGTGAATATCCTGATGATGGTACAAAGATAGCTACAAGTATATTTTATCTGGAACGTCACTAATACTTTTGTATATTTTATTAACAATTTCATTAGGGTACACAGAAAAATAATAATGCTCATTATTTAGGTGTGTGAGGGAATGGAAGATGAGGATAGAGCAATAAGGTATGGGATAGAATATTGAGAATAATGAGGGGAAAATAGAGGGGGTTTAATGGGGGCGGTGACCGGGCGCTTGGAAGTGGGAGAAGTCTGGAGATTTAAGAAGACGTTAACGCCGTTCTATATGTCGTTATTCCTTCCCCATGTGGTTAATTCAGCTTTGAATTTGCCGAAAGTATTTTAATGTTTTAGTCTCGCTGGTAATTTATTCCAGGCTCGGATAGCTGTAATGGTAAATGATTTACTGAATGAAGTCGTGATGTGACGTGGTACACAAAGCAGGGCTGATTCACGAGATCGATTTAGTTTCAGAGGATTGAAGTTACTTATGAGGCGTGTTGCATGAGAACCGGTTAAAACTTTATAAAGAAGAAGTAGAGAGTGGAGTAACCGTCTTTTGTCTAGAGTAAGCATACGAATTCTGTCCAAAAATTCGGATACATGGTCGTATTTTCTTAGATCAAAAATAAAACGTACGCATGCGTTCTGGGCTACTTGAAGTTTACGTTGTAATTTGAATGTCAAGTTGGTCAGAAGAAAGTCGCAATAGTCGAAATGTGGCATGATAAGTGATTTGATGAGAGTCTCACGTGTGCAACCTGGTAAAAATGCTCGCAGGCATTTCAGTGAATGCATTGAAGCAAAAACTTTGCGGCAGGTTGAATCTACTTACAAGTTCCAGCTGAGAGTGTTGTCGATAACTACACCGAGGTTCATGACTTCAGAACACCAAGGTAGAATGGTGTCATTTATATAAATATTAGGCAAAGGAGAAGATGAGATTTTATTCATAGTTCATTTCGAGCTGATAACCATGCACTGTGATTTGTTTGGGTTTAATTGTAAGCCTAAAGACGCTGCCCAGTTGTTTACCGCTATCAAATCTTCATTAATTTTTTGTACGAGTGAAACGAGGTGAGACGGGTGACCACTTAGATATATCTGGAGATCATCCGCATACATTTGATGACTGCAATATTTAAGTGCATTTCCCACGTCATTTACGTAGATTAAGAAGGGCAGTGGCCCTAACACAGTGCCTTGAGCAACTCCGCGGTTAAGCTTCAAGTCCCTCGAGCTACGGCTACCGGACACCACTCTTTGGGTTCAGGAAGTTAAGTAATTAAGAAACCATTTACACGTGGGCTGTGCAAATCCCATGATCTTTAGTTTGGCGAGCAGGATGTCGTGATCTACTGAATCGAATGCTTTGCTGAAATCCAGAAAAACCAAAATAGTTATATTACTGTAATCTATTGCTGTTCTCGCGTCTTCAATGACGTTTAGTAGTGCGGTTCCTGTATTTCTGCCGGAACGGAAACCTGATTGCTGATCGTTTAAAAGTGATTTTGTTCGAAGATACTGTTCAGTTTGCTTCCGGACGACTTTTTCGAGTACTTTAGAGATAGTTGGGAGGTTGCTAATTGGGTGGTATTCAATAGGGGTTTTGGTTGATCTGTCTTGGGAATAGGATGCACGAGCGCAGTCTTCCAGGATAAGGGATATTGCCCGCTCATTAGTGAGAAATTTACGATTTCGGTGATAATTGGGTATGTCACATCTAAGCTATTTTTTAGCAGCTTGGCATTTATACCATCGGAACCTGAAGCATTTGATTTGAGACTTTGAACGATTTCTTAATCAAATTTGTTCATTAAAGACAGATCTTGAAATGTCATGTACAATTTTTCGAAAACATTAGTATTTTTTGCGTAATTTTGTGCAAAATAATGACAATTTTAAAACATTTCGAAACATTTTTTTCTCTAAAACGTATTAATTTTTTCCTATACTATTATTTCCTTTTCGTCGGTCCGTCCATCAGTCTGTTGTCCGTCTCTGCTTCCAGCTGTCCCTCTGGCTGTTCTTCTGGATATCGGTCTGGTCGTTCATCCACCTATCCATCTGTTCTTTTGTCTGTCCGTCCGTCCCTCCGTCTCTGCAATTGCCCGTCCGCCCGTCCGTCCGCCCGTCCGTCTGTCCGCCCGTCCGTCTAGCCGCCCGTCCGTCTAGCCACCCGTCCGTCTTTTCGCTCGTCCGTCTGTGATCAACTCTAGAGTCAAAACCGCTCAATCGATTTTCTGCAAAATGACATTCCTTGATCAATTTAAAGAAACTAGAGACCCCGTGAGTTTGAAATGGATATTTTGATTTTGAGGGTTACTTTTAGTGAACCCTCAAAAACATTTCAATTTTTTCCAAAAAACTCAGAATTTTTTATTTAACTTCGTCCTCGGATATCGCAATGAGCTTTTAAAAGACTGGTACTGGCCTTATTTTTGATAAAATCAGTGATTTTTTGAAAATTGCATAAGTTCATTTCTCGGCGGCTTCCTACAATTACGAAGTTGAAAATATATTATTTTTCTTCATAAAATCTGTTCTTTAATATCTTCAAATAGTGTAATGTACAATTTTTTGAAAATATGACTAGTTTTAGCGTTTTTTAAAAACATTTTAACAAGTTTTTTCTTTAAATCGGTACCAATTTTCTGCTTAAATTTTCTCCTTCTATATATCAAAGGTTGATAAAAAAATTGGTGCTAGTGTCATTTCATAGGAACTCCGAATTATGAAATTTGCAAAATTGTAACATTTCAAAACATCAAAATTGAATATAGCAATTGTTGCCTTAAGCAAAATTTGTTCTAAAAATCAGATCTTCAAAAAAAGGTCATGCACATTTTTTGAACGAAGTTTTCGTGTAATTTATGCATTTTATAAAAACATTTTCTTAAAAATACCGCTTCAATTTTATTCTCCTTTTTTTTATTTTGTACGGGCAGAACAAGAAATGTTTAAAAAATGACCCAAATTTCAATTTTGCTCAACTCTCTGAATTTTAAATAATTGCAAATAATATAACCCCAAAGGTGGTGCAAACGGACGCATTTTGGCGCGAATTTCAAATTTTTAACTGATAAAATTGCTATAATTTGTTTTCACTATCGTCCACATTGTTTAAAAATCTGAAAAAAAATATGTTGTAGAATGTTATGAGACACATTCTTTGGGGAAAAATTGAAAAAATATTTCAACGTTTTCATGTCGAAAATAAATTTTAATAACTTTTTTTTATTTGAATTTGGTGCCAAAATTGATTGAGATAATCCCTTTCAAATTCAACTACATTTTCCCGTCTCTGCAGTTTTTAGCGATAGTGAAGCCGAGAAAAAAGGAAAAAACACGTTTCTCGTTGTATCTCTGCAGCAGATGGCCCTTATGGACTGACGACAGACTGGTGGACAAACTGACGGAGATGCGCGCGGACAGTCAAACAGACAATCGGAGTACAGAGTGAGAGCACAGAGTGACCGTTAAGCAGATGGGTAGACAGAAGGACAGACTGAAAGGTAGACGGTAAGATAGACGGATGGACCGACCGATAGGCAAACGAACAGGTACATAGACGGACATGCATTCGAGACAGACAGACTGACATGCACGTTTCTAACAAAATACATACAGTTATCAGGAACCCTCAAAACGGGTAGTGGCGTCAAAATTTAGTCATCGAGTTTTATTCAGCACTAGCGGAAATCAATGAACGTTGTTTTGCCATTCAGTTCCCTCTTTCTCCTTCCCTCTCCCTTTCTCTCTCCGCCTCTCTGACCGTCTCTCTGACCGTCTCTCTCCCCGTCTCTCTCTCCGTCTCTCTCTCCGTCTCTCTCTGCGTCTCTCTCCCTCCGTCTCTCTCTCTCTCCGTCTCTCTCTCTCCGTCTCTCTCTCTCCGTCTCTCTCTCTCCGTCTCTCTCTCTCCGTCTCTCTCTCCGTCTCTCTCTCTCCGTCTCTCTCTCTCCGTCTCTCTCTCTCCGTCACTCTCTCCGTCTCTCTCTCTCTCCGGCTCTCTCTCTCCGTCTCTCTCTCCGGCTCTCTCTCTCCGTCTCTCTCTCCGTCTCTCTCTCTCCGTCTCTCTCTCCGTCTCTCTCTCTCCGTCTCTCTCTCTCCGTCTCTCTCTCTCCGTCTCTCTCTCTCCGTCTCTCTCTCTCCGTCTCTCTCTCCGTCTCTCTCTCTCCGTCTCTCTCTCCGTCTCTCTCTCTCTCCGTCTCTCTCTCTCCGTCTCTCTCTCTCCGTCTCTCTCTCTCCGTCTCTCTCTCCGTCTCTCTCTCTCTCCGTCTCTCTCTCTCCGTCTCTCTCTCTCCGTCTCTCTCTCTCCGTCTCTCTCTCCGTCTCTCTCTCTCCGTCTCTCCGTCTCTGCATCTCTCTGTCGCTCTCATTCACATTTCGTTGCAGATTCTGCACGTCTCTCAGCAAGTGGGGTAATATCGATTAAGCGCCGGACCAGCATAAATGAAATTGAATGTTCAAGAAGATCTCAACTTCTAGATACAGTGTGAGAGACGTTTGTTTAATGCCTTTCGGGTAGAAGAGGCTTTCGGCCTCAAAATTTTAGTTTTTAACGCCTTAGTACTGTTCGTTTAGGCGTTATTTAACAATATAGATTCAAAAATCCTTCCAAATGTTGCAGGTTGTATTTGACACGAAAATTTATTTTTTTTCTATAGCGCCATCTAGTGGAGTTACAACATTAACAGTACACAAACATTCTGGGTAAAAAAATATGTATATGTGTCACCATGCGTGGAGATCGGTCACATGGTATTGGAGTTAACCGCGGTGTTGTATGTACGTGTGTGTGTGTGTGTGTGTCAGTCCGGTTCTCGTAAATATTTTCGAAATATTTTATTGACACATTTTAAAATAAATCAAAATGGGAATACTCTTTTATTTATATATTTATATACGAAGGATTCTCCTGACCACGGCTACCGGCGGGAATATATTTAAGAAAATATTACATAACATGATCTATACCACGTGTACAAAAAGTTGATCATTCGACGAACTCTATAACCTCCACTGAAAGTCAATTAAATACCTAGCTTACACTATCATCAATATTGGTGCTCTAAAAGGTTAAGAAAAGGACTAAAATGAAGGAAAGAATAAAAATTGGAATTTTTCAACTAATCTACAATTTGTAACGCGATAAAAGATTGCTAGAATTCAGTCAAAATGTCAAAAAAATGCCAAGCGCTCCAAAGCGGTTTAAAACGAACATGATAAACAGCACATTAAACAAGTATGAAACGATAAATATTTACAATTCGTAATGAGTTAAATACAACCACATTTGATCATTTACTAAAAATAAAATGATTTATTATTAAAATAAAGTTATGATTATTTATGTCTGAAGTAGGAGCGGACCCACAAAGTATTGTGGAGATTTCAGTTCTGTTCTCGTAAATATTTTTGAAATATTTTATTGTTGGCGTTACTTTTTAAAATAAATCACAATGGGGATACTCTTTTAGAAGGCGATACGATTAACATGTAATAATTTTTAGTCAGTCGAGTTATATCAAAAACAAAACAAAATTGGAGGGCAGACCAGGCCCTACCGGTAGAAATCTGGCGTGTGATACACCGCCCGTAACCTCTGAGAAGCCTAGCGCGGCACTTGCACGACCTTGCGGTCGTGGCCAACACTTTCCTGTCAGCTTTGCGATGGAACGAGGAAAAGGCAAAGTGGAAATACCGCAGAGATTCACTGGTAACAAATTGAATACGAACACCATTATTTACGAGGAAACTATTCGCGTGAAGATATATTCATCATACAAATTAAGATACTATATACATATCATGAATCGTTTTCTTAACCACTTTCTGACACGACAAACTTTGCATTAGAATTCATTTCAGAATCAAACTTGATCGTATAATAATGCCATTGATGTACACAATAAGACGTTATCGAATAAATTGGGGGATGTTAATTTAGGTTCATTATCCTAAATGTAACTGAAAACTAAAATAAAACTTAAGAATGATGGGTTAAAATTATGATGGGTTAAAATTTATTTTCATAATAGGGGCGCTTCTTTCGAATGCGATGCAATCAAATCGTGCTAATCCGGGAGAGATGGCTCACGGCATCAACTGATATTACTGCAGTCCCTCTGATCGGGTGGTCCTATGTTCGAGTGCCAACGATGGCAGGATTTTCATCACTAGTTTGTCAGTTAGGTCGAATTCGGACGCTGTCTGGAGGAGAATTCTAGCAGTCTGCTGCTCTGATCGGTAGTTTCCCGTGGTTTCTCCGATCAACACCACGTGAATGCCGGAGCAGTATCCTATCAAACGGGTCACGGACCGCGCGCGATCTTTCCTAGTTCTTCCTTGTTCTGTTCTCCCCACTTACACACACTGTACTCGCACTACACAAGCACACATGCCGGGAGATTGGTGCTTGTCCCGGCTGAGGTGGCGCACAGCTATTGCGAGATACTTGCTTGGGGAAACACCCGCTAGTCGACAGTATGTTGGCGCCGGATCTCTCTACACAGCGCGGAGAAGACCACCGCCACTTCCCAAGCAAAAACATGCACTGCACTTACATGAATAAATAACCCTGATAGTTGACTTCTCTGGAATCACTAGGAATCAATCAATCAAATTGTGATAATTGTTTACAATAAATTTCGTAAAACTTAAAACTTAGGAGTATATCTTCCATGCCCTCTCTCCTCACCTGAATTGGCCACTGTTTGGGCTATTCCATTTGTATTGTATTGTATTCATTTTATACCGCACATCGGCTGTGGCATTCCCACATGACACTCAGTAAATATCAATTTTCTGTTTTGAACTTGTCATTCCGGCTTCGGATTCGTCACTGTACCTGGCGTGGATGCTGCGATTGCGCAGCGGGGGCGGGACCCATAGGGCGATGACCGGCGGCTCCAGTTCCGCCTCCCAGGTAAAATTGGGATTGGACCACGGCAGCGTAACGCACTTCCATCCATCCATTTCCAAATACTCCGACATCCAGCAGCACTTGGACAGTTTGATGCGCCCCTGTGGCCCGTCATTCCCTGTCAGGGCCGCTAGGAGCAGCGGCATAAACAGCAAACAAAGAAGCAGCGGCGGTGGCGGCCTCATGGCGGCGCGGCGTCCTTCCGCCAGCCCGGCGCGGTGTAGTGCGCGCGGCGCGGCCGCGGCCGCCGCCGACCTTGAGGCCCCGCCCGCAGCAGCCGAGGAGAAGGGGATAATATCGCACATCTCCGAACACTGGAGCTGAGAAGTGCGGACCCGTCGAGCAGTGGTCAGACTGCTCACGTCCCCTCTGCGTACAACCCAACGAGTTCCGCTCGATCGCCGGGAGAGATGGCTCAGGGCATCAACTGATGTTCAAAGTCTGACCGGGAGGTCCTAAGTTCGAGTCCCGACGGTGGCAGGATTTTCGACACTAGCTTCTTAGCTATGTCGAATTCAGTCACTGTAGGAGAATTCTAGCAGCCGGCTGCTCTGATCGGTAGTTTTCTGTGGTTTCTCGGATCAACACCAGGCGAATACCGGAGCAGTACCCTAATAAACAGGCCACGGACCGCGCGCGATCTCACCATGTCCCCCTTCCTTCTTCCATCGTCACCCCTTACACACTTACACTAACACGCACTACACTACCACACATTCCGGGGAAGTCGTCACGAGCTAGGAGCTTGTCTTAGCTGGGGCGGTGCCTTGCTTGTGGGAGATACCTAATTGAGGGAAACCCACTAGCCGACGGTAGGTCGGCGCCGGATCTCGGCGTACAGCGGGAAAAAATAACCGCCATCTCCCAAGCAAAAAACATACATTACCCTTATGGGACTAATGACCCTGGTAGTTGACGTGCCGGAAATCACTAAACAATCAATAAAATCTGGTCGATTCATGCGGACCTTGTGGTAAACTAATTGTTGAATGATTATTGCTTTTTCGGGCGCGTCAACTAAGTAAGTCTATTAAATGCAGTGTATGCAATGATATATTACATAACAGGAAGTTATTGGCGCTCCTCCCCCACCGATAGTGAGATCTGGAGCCGACCTACACGTCTGCTTCCAGGTCTCCCCGCCAGTTATCGCCCCCAGCGCGGCTTTACTCCAGAAGAGACAAGCTCTAAGCTCCCGTCATATGTGCTAGTGCTGTGTACGTGTGTATAGAACAGGGCAGGGATGAGCAAGAAATGATCGCGCAGTGTCCGTAGCCCGTTTGTTGTTAGGGTACTGGCATTCTCCTAGTTCGATCGGTGAAACTACCAAAAATACCCATTAGAGAAGCTGGCCGCTAGAATATGCCGCATACCTGCTGAATTCCCCTTACATAACACACCTACGTCGAAAATCCTGGTCCCGTCAAGACTCGAACCCTACCGGTTAGAGTTCCGGCAGTGACAACAATTGTGACTTTGAACCAAACCAGTTAGATTGGGGTGGGCAAAGCAGGTTCCGGTTTTAACTTTCTCGCCATTCTTAGTAAGATTAGAAAGTTTTGTTACCTTGCGCCCGAAAATAGGAAAATAGTTTCAAGAAAAACATTTTCGTTTAAATTCAGAGATTTAGGATATCGAAAACTAGAATTTTTTTCAAAAACTGCAAAAGTTTAGCTTTTTTCAGCCTCTTCCTACAATTACATTATTCAAATAGATTTTTTCTTGAATAAAATATTTTCTTTAATGATATCTTGAAATAATCTCATGTACAATTTTTCAAAAATATGAGTAGCTTTGTGTAACTTTGGTAAATCGTAGGCAATTTTGTGAAAGTTTTTTAACAATTATTTTTTCAAAAAAGGCTCCAAACTTTTCCTTTGGGTTTTTCCTCGTTTATATCAACGAACGGGGGAAAAGGGGTGTGCCTCATTTCCAAGGGCTGTGTATTTTCGAAAATTGCAAAACAATGTAAAACTGCAATATTGAAGACAGTGATATTTGTCTGAAAGAATCCCTTCCAAAATATCATTTTTTTAATATCTCACGAACAATTTTTGAAAAAATGACTAGTTTTTGCGTAATTGATATGAAGGGGATTTATAAAAAAACATTTCTAAAACATCGTTCATTTTTTTCTTCATTTTATCCCACGAATGAAACAAGGGACTCTTTAAAATGACACAGGTCTCATTTGCCTTAAACACTCGTAATGTTATAAAATTTCAAAAATAATAATGCGAGAAAGTGCGTGATATTGTATCGCCACTAGTTTCTCGACGTTTTTGCATTTTCCTTCTCTCTTATTCCAACGTTCCCATAGCTCCATCATCATTGAAGTCATAACATCACCCCTTGCTCATTTCTTTATTGGAGTTACGAGGCCCTTCAGCTATTATTTCCTGGTGAAAAGCTAATTAGTAGCTGATAGCGATCATGATGGCGATGTTGTAAATGTGGTGGTGAAAAGGTAAAATGAGAGGCACACAAAACGGAAGAATCCTGATAAAACCTGTGTGGAGTTCGCTTAATACACCATAAATTGCACTTTGCTTGGAAGGCAAACGAACTCGGCCCTTCAAGGAAACCATTCATGTCAGCAATGGTCGGAAAGGCTGAAGATTGAGAAACATAATAAAGAATAGTGCTGCCGAGATCTGAGTACAATGTTTTGAGTGAGGGAATTTTAAAAGTGCGAGACAAGGCATTTTTTCAATAAGCAATTTGGAGGCGAGTCAAGTTACATTTACTGTCTATAAGGAAACAAAGGACCATTTCACAAGGAAAGGTTATGGTTCGTTGACATCAGGAACTAAATGGAAGTCTGTTCATACATCTCAAAATTGCCTCCAAAATGCAAAAAAGGTTTCAAAAACCCATATTGATTGGACTCTTAAGGAATTGGACCCATGGCACTACCTTTTCCCTCATTCTCTTCCTTTCCCTCTTTTATCTTGCTCTCTTTTCTCTCTCTCTCCCTCTCTCTCTCTCCCTCTCTCTCTCCCTCTCTCTCTCCCTCTCTCTCTCCCTCTCTCTCTCCCTCTCTCTCTCTCTCTCTCCGAGAACAATTTAGTTAGGAGTATAATTATCAGCATAAACTTAATATTATAATACTGCATAACGATCCTTATTCAGTATTTGAGTAAAACTCCCGAGAGTGCGAATGTGCGGATGTGCGGTTCCGTCACTCGCGGCTAGACCACTTCCCGTGCACCAATCGAGACGTATGAGGTGCCATTCGACGCGTCTCGGTCTCCTAATGGGGAACTGATAATTTGTTTTCGAATCCGCCCAGAATCCAAAGAAATTTCAAAAAACGTGTTTTTCGTGTTTTGGCGCTGCGATCATACGGATAATGCCAGAAATTAAACCAACGCCTCCTAAATCGATCTATGTAGGTAGCGTTGATTAAACCCCAGTACTCCATGGTTATTTTCAGTCCACATCATTATTTTCTCCCATGAGGAAGGCAACACTTGACAAACGAGTAACTCCAAGTGAAAATCGTGCGACAGAATTTGTTTTGAATTCGTAATATTAGTATTTCATGCGTATTTTTATAATAAATTTGTAAAAATCCTTAATATAATGAATTTGAAGAACATCAAGCAAATACGAAGGAAACTGTGTCATACTTGAGAGTACCCTTCTTACGTGAGATCGACTATCAATTTAATTTGACTTACAAATTATTCACATTATTCACGTAAACACACAAAACAGATCATTTTTAGAATAGAAATCAAACTGAGTCTGTGGTGTTTTAAAATCTTAAATGATTGGAGGACACATATATGGTAGTATTAAGCAACTCATGAGAATCAAATGTAGTTCTAGAAAATTTTGCAGCAGAATTTTCCGAAAGAATTCTTACGATCTTATATTGGCATTTGAGAATAACGCAGATGAACAGTTTACAGGAGATCATTTATGTTCCTTTTAGACAAAACGTAAAAAATATAGGTGTACTAAATTCTAACTATTTGCATCATTGATACCAAGTATTTTCTACGTCAGTTATAAATTTTTAATTGCAATATTACCAGGTATAATGTGGCGTATGGAGATAATATAGAAAGACCTTGGTTGTTGGGGAATTTTTGAAACTGAGTATAACATTAACAGCTACTACGATTCATTGGTAAGTCTAATGCCAGATACTGTAAGAACATATCTGAACAAAGCAAGGAATGAAAGAAATTAAGTTTGAAATAAATTTTCAACATATGAAAATACTTTGGAAACAGTTTACAGCTGCGGCGACGCCACATTCAATTCGTTACAAATAAGACGAGAAATCATACATTCTCTCTGTTGCATGCACCGCGGTACGGCACCGCTAGTGGTGCCATGGGCGCCCGCGGCCATGCTCGCGACCCACAGTAGTCCGGGCAGGCAGGCGGCCTTGACGATGCATCCCGCTCCTCGCATTCACTTTGACCCTTGCGTACGGAGGCTGCGGCTGCAACTCCACAAAAGTGGCATGACGCACGCCTGTTCGACGGCGTAGCGTGTAACGAAAGCGAATTAAGTTTTTTCGACGAGCGCTCATCTTTAACCTTACGTGACCTTACGTGTTCTTCCATCCAATATTTTAAGCGTTCGGGATAAAATATCTGACATTTTCACGCTTTGTAGGAAAATACAATATACAACATATACTGTTTACAAATAACGTGCAGCGCATACCATAACGTATGAACAAATTATCATTTTCTATATTTTGTCTGTTCTAGAAAGCTTCTCCCTCTTCTTGATAAAATCTCTGTTACTATTTAGCAGTCTTTTTTTTTGTTTACAGCAAACCTTTCATCTGCCCAGATGACCTTAGTACTAAAAACTGCCTTCAAAAACAAACAAATTCAAGTAATTCATGTGCAAGAGCTACAGCTGTTACTACTTATTTCTTGTAATATCAATTTTGTCTAAAATGCAAGATATCATTTTTTACAACAGAACGACTCAAACATGAAGTACTATTGAAGCTCCCGTAGTTCCACACATTTTCAGCAATGTAAGATATGTTCAATATATTTTATATTTGTTCCATATGTTTTAGCAACTTTACGTGCGACAGTTTTCCACTAAAAATCACAGATGATATTGATGTAAATGCACAAATGAGTGTAGAATTTTCTTTCTTATAAAACTCGACAGTAGAAAAGTAAAGCTAGTGTGGTCTTCATAAGATTGCCGCAGCGTTTAAAAGAAAATATTTGGAACAGTTTCAGAGAAAATCTTGTTTCCGTATTCTTCTAAAAAATTGCTAAGTTATCAATCAAAATTACGGGGATAGTAATAATATATTTTTATTATTCGTGACACCATTTAAATGTCTAATTTTTCAGAAAAGATAAATTTAAGAAACTTGTGATGTAACAACAGCACATAATATCGTGCACTATATTTAAATCTGCAACTGTCGAAAATTCAGAGAGTTCTACGAAAATAAAGCCTATGCTGTTATTTAAACATTTCATTGTTCTTTCCCTGAGAGAAGTTTCAAGAAAAGATTATGAGCGGCTTTGAAAAAAATATAATTTGCAATGACTTCAAGCACAAATTACATGAAATCTGCCCGCTTTTTAAAGAAATGTACAGAACTTTTTTTTAATTTCTTAAAACAGATTTCATTCCTAACAGAAATCTCGATCTACAGCATTGCACTTTTGCAATGTTAACATTTTGCAATTCTCGAAAATACAGAGGGTTCATTGGAAATGGGGCAAGCGCCAATATTTTCAACGTCCTTTGATACATACGAGAAGACATCTTAAAGAAAAAAATCTGGAGCCATTTTTTAAAAAAATAACTTGCAGGACGTCGAGTTCCTTTAGATCGGTCAGAAAATACCAATTTTAGAGAAAATCGGCTGAACGGTTTAGATGCTATTGTTGACAACTGACTAGCAAACGAAACGAGGGAACAGGCAGCCTTTTTTCCGTCAATCGATTTTTCGGTATCTCGAGCACATATTCCGTCTACACAACGTGTTAGAGGAAGTAATATATTACGTGTGAATAAAGGAACAAGTGTTACCTACTTTTTGTTTACTAGGGCCCGACTATAGAAATTTTCTGTCGAAAAATAGTCTTTTTTCGGCGCACAACTGCAATGCATTTTCTTTCAAAAAGTAAGAAGGTAAAAGGGGAAAAACAGTATGTAACAAGTAATATAAAATTTATTCAAAAAACCAAATAATGAAAGAAGATATGTTTATTTACAGCATGGGGCATTATACGTCTGCCTAATACACATTTTCTAAAATTCTACATTTTTTGGAGAAGAGAATTTACGTGTTACTCTGAAGGTAGGTTCAGACCTTAATAAATTCTTAGTATTCGTAGTTATTATTACTCGTGTTTGGAATGTCCCATAATCACTACAGTATTTTTACTTTTCACCCTTAATACGTAAGAGGGGAAAGTATTACATTTCTTTGCCGGAAAACGGCGAATTTTAGAAAAGAAATTCTTATTGCCGGGCCCTGGTAAGGGAAAATTTTATAAATTTAGTTCCTATGTAAAGTAAATTACTTCCTCTAACATTGTGTAGTGAGCATCCATGTTTTGTAGATCCTTGATACAGAAAATCGATTGTCGGAAAAACGACTGTCTCTCTTGGTCAATGCTACTTCCTAAACCGTTCAGACGATTTTCTCCAGTATAGACGTTCTTCGATCGATTTAAATGAACTCGAGGCTCTCTGAGTTTAAAAAGATATTTTGAATATTGAGGGTACTTTATTTGAAGCTTCAATTACATTATTTTTTCTCAAGAACTGGCACATTTAAAAAAGTAAACGCCCTTAAATAGCTAAAATTTAGCGCTGAAAATAATGGTGCAGTTCTCATTTTCGTTGAAATCCTTGAATTTTTTAAATTTGCATGTTGCATTTGCATTCGGCATTTTCCTATGTACAATTTTTCGAAAATATGGATAGTTTCAAGTAATTTTGCGTGCAATTTAGGCAATTTTTAAACTTTCTTTTTCGAAAACATTTGCATTTTTTCTTTGAATTTTGTCCTCGTAAGGTCAGTATAAAAATAGTGCTACCCCCATTTTCGACGAACTCTGTACATTGAAAATAGCAAAATGTTAATATTGGAATGGTACAATATTGAAGACAGATTTTTTCACAATAAAATCTGTTCTAAAAAGATCTTTGAAAAAGGTCATATACATTTTCTTTAAACTAGTAGAATTGCGTATTTTCAGCCCGATTGATTCGTGTACGATTTTTTGTCGCTGGATGTGGCGGTTATTTCCCCCGCTGGTTTGCGAGATCCAGCGCTAACCTACATGTCGGGTAGCTGGGTTTTCCTCAACCAGGTGTCTCCCACTAGCGGGGCACCGCCCGAGCCAGGACAAGCGCTAAGATCTCGACTGGAGTCCCGACATGTGTGGTAATGCAATGCATGTAAGTGTAAGTATGTGTAAGTAAGGAGTGAGGATAGGACAAGGAAGGGAAAGGAAATATCACGCACGATACATTACCGTTTGTTAGGGTACTCCTCCAGTGTTCGTTTGGTGTTAACAGGAGAAACAACGGCAAACTACCGAACAGAGCAGCCGGTCTCTAGAATTCCCGTCCAGAGAGCGGCTGAGTTAGACTATCTAGGTAATGTCGAAAATCCTGCCGCTGTCGGGACCTAGGGTCTCTCTTTTAGAGACACTGCAGTGAAATCAATTGATGCCCTGAAGCCGGTAATTTCTGCTTGAAGTTAATGTAAATTATAATGGAAAATTCTCAAAACCATTTCGAAATGTTTCAACATTTTTTTTTCATGCATAGAACAAGGGACGCTTAAAAGATGTGCTGATGTAACACCGCTAGTTTCTTTTTTTATTTAGTGTGCCCCAAGCAATTTCTTTTAAGTTTCGACAGTTCTAGATTCAAAGTCTAGTTAATTTCAGAAAATGATTCGCCTGTTGAAACAATCTTCAAATGAAACACAAGACCTAGGACTACAATTCCCTACATTAATAAACAATAATCCTAACATGTCCAGAAACCAAGTTTTGCACTCATTGCTAGGGCGAAATAAAACAGTACAATTAAGCGTGTCCTGTTCAAGCATTACTAGTTTATTTTCTCGCCATACTACATACTTATGTATTCAAGAAAAAGTAGTATAATGCTGAGGAGGAAAGGGATATTTTGTACTCAGAAAAAGACGTTCAAGTACTAAATACGTGTTTTGGGATATCGACAACGTATATATATATATATATATATATATATATATATATATATATATATATATATATATATATATATATATATATATATATATATATATATATTCCTTTGGTTCCTCTAACATGTGATATAGTCTGAATGCACGTTTTGAGGGTCCTTCAAACCGAAAACTTGGTCGACAAAATGTCAATTTATGCGACCGTCTATCTGTGATAAACGCAACCGCCTATCGTTCAGAAGATTTTCTCGAAAGTTGATTTTCACCGATCGATCTGGCCGAACTGAAGGCATTGCATGTTTGAAACGCACATTTTAATTTTTGAAGGCACTTTACATGAAGCTTTAACATTTTTAAAATTGTCTCAAAGGAGGCATGAGATTTTTTGATTACATTTTTTCTTCAAATAGTGTAAAGGACACTTAAAATTTGTCGCAGAACTCAATTTCATTGCAATTTACGAATTTTCAAAAATTGTAAAAGTTAAAAATTGATTCGGTGTACATCTAAAACGACAATAATGGCGGTCAAGACTTTTCCCTTTCTAAAATCTGTTCTTGAAACATAATCTTTAAATAAGTTTATGCACAATTTTTTGTAAATATGAGTATTTTTTGCGTAATTTTGTCTGA
This sequence comes from Gryllus longicercus, assembly GCA_038098605.1. Classification (NCBI taxonomy): domain Eukaryota; kingdom Metazoa; phylum Arthropoda; class Insecta; order Orthoptera; family Gryllidae; genus Gryllus; species Gryllus longicercus. Next base: position 1,852,523 of record JAZDUA010000107.1, read on the forward strand.
AATATGAGCAATTATTTAAACAATTATTTTCTCAAAAACGGTCTCAATTTTTTATCGGATAGAGCAAAAGACACTTAAAAATGGCGTGGCTCTCATTTGGGCTCAACAATTCTCTGTATTGTTGAATATTGAAAGCAAAACAATTGTCTTTAATTTCTTTCCAATAATAGAGCAAAGAACGGTTAAAAATAATTCAGATCTTATTTTTGTTGAACACCTGAATTTTCGAGAATTACAACAATTACAAAAACCGCAAGACACATGGACTACAGTAGCACCACTGGTTGTTTTATCTATGGCTGCATTGACATGGAGTTTCCAGGTAAGTCTTGTGTCCCAAGAGTACCCCTAGGTACTTACACTGAGGAAGTTTGATAGAGGAAGAACGCTAATTAGTGAGGGTCTCTACCGTTATGAGGGCGGTCCAAGGACGAGGTCGCGTCTAAGACCCGTGGATGCGGGTGCCATGATCAACATTCCAGACGACCTATCCCACGACAATATGATTTGGTCCACGGAGGGAATAAACACTATGCTATGTGAGTAAAAAGTTTTTGTATTCTCGTAAATAAACCTCAACAACTGATACATACAAATACGATTACTTATTGAAGAATAGCAAATACATCCACGAAACGATAATTGTTACAATATTAATTATGAGATCGCGATTGGTGGGTTCAATTTCAAGTAACAAAAAATAATATGCGAAGACACTTTTAAGCAACACAACTTTATATCACGGCTATTACGGCTATTAATGCTACTCAGAAAAACTTATTCTCTTTTGAAAATTCCACCAAGAGCAAATATATTATAGAACGTTTTTTTAGGCCTACAACCATTACTTTCTCGTATACCTAGTACAGAAAATATTACGTAAAGCAAAAAATCCTTCACGAAATTTTACAACAGAGATTCACATCAGATGATCTGATACTCCAATATCATGATTTCTTTCTCTTAAAAAAGTCTGTCTGTTTGTACCACATCCACACTAGCGCATAAACTATAAATAGGAATATCTCCAAACTTGATAATCAAGGCCCGAACACAAAGTCTTACCCATTTGAAACGTGTCACTTAACTCCTGGGAATATTTGGCAGGCAGTCCGTAAGATATTTTTTAAATTTCCTCAAATTGCTGCATCTATTCTTCCGATTTCATGTTGTTTTCTACATTTTCTCAGTTTTTTCATTCATCTTTTGCCTCCCTGCACATCTTTGTAATTTTGTTTTTTATCATCTTGTAAATCTGCCAAGCTTCTGTTGAATTGAGTTTTCTCCATTTACTTCTTTTACTGATCAGCTGAAGAATCTCTTCTGTTATCCATGGTTTCCGTGTAACAAATTTTGGCTGGTCTAAAATTTCGTCTGAAGATGTTTGAAAGGTTTCTTTGATACTATCCCAGTGCTTAATATTACTGATGAGTCATTGGGGAACTGGGGAGTCATTTATCTGAATTAGGCGCCAAAATTGATCGAGAGAATTACTTTCAAATTGCTCTCCCAGTCTCTGCATTTTTTATCGATAGCGAAGGCGAGAAAAAATAAAATGTGAAAAATACGTTTCTCATTGTATCTCTACAGTGATGGCCCTTGTGGACTGACGACAGACTGATGGACAAACTGACGGAGATGCGCGCGGACAGTCAGACAGACAATCGGAGCACAGAGAGACAGAGAAGCAGATGGGTAGACAGACTGAAAGGCAAACGGTAAGATAGACGGATGGACCGACCGATAGGCAAACGAACAGCAAACCGCAGCGCCGCCAGGAGTGTTCATATTCGGATGCCCAGGTTCAGCAACCCCACCCCACCCAGCCACTGCCCGCCGCCGCAGCTCGCGAGAAACGCGAAACGCGCTGCTTTCGTAGAGCGGCAGAGACGGGCGGCGGAGGACAGCCCTCCTCGTCCATAGAAGAGCGGATGCGCGTGCTGAGCGCCGCTGTAAACGATCTCGCCCGAAACGCGGTCGCTCTAGAGCGCGTCGGGCAGGCGTTGATGCCGAAATCTCTCACCGCAATCCAGAAGAGAGACCAAAAATTATTCCCAAGGTGATTGTGACACGATTCTTTGTGTACTCACACGAGGTGACCACGGCTACAGCGGCGGAGGCGACGGAGGAGGGCTTCCACCCTCGCCCGCACCACGTTCCTACCCTTGACCTTAAATAATGAGTAGTTCTTTTTTAAGGAAAGAGGCACCGTTGCATTTTGGAACTGCAACAGCATCAGCCTATGCGTGAAGAAGTCAGAGCTTCACAGTTTTCTCGCTCGGCACACTATCCCTGTTATGATGCTGAGAGAGAAATGCATCTTTTAACCCGCATCTTTCTTTTAATATTCCAGGCTACATCTGCAAAGAACTTTCTTGACGTCTAGCACTACTACAACTTATGATTATGTCCCAGATGTTTATGGAATGTCACATTTTTTCTTTGTGTTATTTCCATGGAAAATATAAGTTAATCATGTTTTTATCTAGAATTACTAAAATTGTTTCGGGTGTCATATATAGTCATAATTTGGCTGTTTTTAACCCTGTTGTCATTTGTCGTTAATTTTATCATATTATTGTCATATTTGTCCATGAACTTGCGCCTTTTTGACATATTTGTATTTTTTTAATCCATTTTCGCATATTTGCTTGCAATATATACGAAGGAAGTGTTTATTTAGTTTTTTAAGTTTGGTGACTAGGTCAACCAATTCGAAAAATAACTTAAGCAGGTCGAATTATCTTCACAGGAAAAGAGGTGAATTGTTAATGTGCTAGATTTTAAAAAAATTTTGTGAATATAATGGTTATTTAAACAGCAGGAGGGTTCTGAAGGTTTCGAAAATGTATCCAAACTTTTTAAAGGCATATTTATGGTCATATTTTCGTATTTTAGGCCATAAACATCTTCTATGATTTAAATTTAAATTCAAGATGAATACCAAGTATTTTGCAAAGCAAATGAGATCAATGAGGGGTTGTGTGAAGGTGACCGCTCCTTTTGTCTTAGACATTTTCATCAGGCATATATATGATGCTAAAAAAATTAATTACGACAATCAATTACGATTACGTTTTACGAGTTGTGACAGCTTTAAGTTCAGGTGCACGGAGGGTAATTCGACTCTACATTCAGTATTTGGAGTCGAATTACTCTCCGTAGTTACTCTCCGGCAGTTCGGACTCATCTGTTTTACCTACAGGTTTTGCAGATGAGGGGGAAATTGTTGCTGTGAGCGGCTCATCCTATGGTGAGCTATCTGAGAGTATGGGTATATGTTAATATTGACAATTTTTTATAGTAATACATAGCAACACAGATAACTTGCAGATATCAAATGAATCTGTAAGTGGGCAGCGTAAAGAGTTGAATCATGCAAATGATACGTTAATGCAAACTTAGATTTGATAAATGGCAAGCTTGCTGCTTTAGATTCTGTTTGGGCTACTATCTCGAATCTGAAGGCTTCATTTAATTATCTAAGAGATCAGGTTACATCCATGAGTCCCTAGGCTGAACTTCTGTCTCGTTTATATGGCCTTGAACAACAGGTCTCCTCAATGAAACATGATCTTCAGAATTCCTTAGCAACTATTGGTACTTAATGTGATAGGCAGACTGCATGGGTGATTTTCGATTGTCCTATTCAGAATGAAAATTGTGCTTATTTTCTACTTATCAACCATTACTGCTGCGTTGGGCTTGTAGATTGATAGCAACACAGTTCTGTAAGACGTATTCCTGCTAAGCATAATCCTTTGATAGGCCTATTTATTTCTGTAATTATTCGGGATTCATGGTTGTCCGCTAAACGGACTAAAGGATGCCTTCAGTCATGTGACATAAATAGTGAAAGGCAAGATTATATGATCTACTTAAATGAGATTTCGACTGCAAACGAAAGCAAAATTTATTTTGAGGAAAAGAATTTTGTCAGGGAATATGATTTGAAGGCAGCGTGGATGACAAATGGTGTCATATTAGGAAGGATGATACAATAAGACCTGATAAAAGTCTCTCTACTGAGGATTAAACTAAATATTGGCATGAGTATCTGATTATGTTACGAGGTCCCCATCGTGTAGTCTGCTAGCTATAGCTCGTCTTAATGTACGTTCATTGATACCCCATTTGTCACTGGTTATTGATATTTTACGGTGTCTGAGACGTATCTCTTACCTATGACCCAAATGCTATTGTAGATATCTCAGGATTCAAATTTAATCATCGGTTGCTTACGGATGGGGGAGTGGGAATCTATGATGAGTCTGATATTACATATTCTTTTATTTGTTTCAATAACGATTTGACACGTAACGCTGTCGCTGAAGTTGTGGGGGTTCTGTTAGAGAAACATAGATTTGATTCTTCTAGACAACCAATATTATTAATGGTTACAGGCGTCCTGATACTTCTGTCCAGATTTTCACTGCAATAGAATATGTTCTTACGTATGTGTTAAGCCGTATATCTCATACATTTTTAATCAATGACGGTCGCTCTGATTACTGTAAAATGCAACATGATTTTCAGTAAATGTTTGACCTTATTTATTTTAGCAATTAGCCAACGAGAATTACTGACATAACTCCTACTGTGTTAGTTCTTATTTATTTATTTATTCGTTCGATTTGCCAGAAGCTTACACGAATCATACACAGTCACTTCATGCAAGAAATAAAACATAACAATAAAATAATATAGTAATATAGTACTACAAACACACTTTTAGGTCTCTCAGCCATTCGGCTCCCGCGTCGCTTAAGTTATGAAGTGATTCAAGATTACCATTTTCAAATCCATAAATCGGGCACTGAATAATGTGGTCCATGGTCTGGGGTAGTCCACACTCACACTCACCGTCCTCACTATATCCCCATTTCCTTAGCTGCTCTTTGCATCTTCCAAATCCAGTCCGGAGTCGATTTAACGTTGTCCACTGGCGCCTCTTCAGGTTGAAACCTGGAACCCGCTTAGTGGGGTCATCTATGAGGGTCCAATTCCTAACCTTCGTCTCCTTCCATATTCTTTTCCATTCTCCAGAGGAGTCGTACAGGTCTCTTGGGTTCATGCAAAAGGGTCGCCTCGATTTGAGACGATTGTTTCCATACACATACTCATGTATTGGGAGTTTGGGATTGGCTTCTATTTTCGATCTTTCTTTAGATGCGGCTTGTTCTCTGCGGATATATGGTGGCTGTATATTAGTTAACACAGGAAGCCAGTGGACGGGGGCTGCTTTCAGCGTTCCGCTAATCAGCCTCATGGCCTCGTTTAGCTGGACGTCCACTTTTTTGGCATGTACGCTGTTCTTCCATACTGGGGCACAATACTCCGCAACGGAATAGACCAGCGCCAGCGCGGATGTACGGAGAGTAGCAGCAGAACTTCCCCACGAGGTACCTGCCAGTTTCGAAATAAGGTTGTTTTGGGTCTTCATTTTTTGACTTGTCGCCACCAGGTGCTCTCTGTAGGTAAGACTTCGATCGAGTTTAACTCCTAGATATTTTGGTGCTCTTTCATGTTTTATGTTCCGGCCGCAGAACTTCAATTTCATCTCTCTCTTAGCCTCTTTGTTATTGAGATGCATTACCGTACATACAGTTTTGTGTGGGTTAGCCATCAAGTGCCATCTCCGATAGTAATGCTGTAGTCTCGTCAGGTCCGGGTTTAAATCTTTTTCCAATTGCTCAAAAGTCTTACGTTGGAGAGCTACCGCAAGGTCGTCAGCATACGCAAACTTTTTTGCTTTCAGCTCCGGAAGATCTGCTATATAGAGATTAAATAAACACGGAGACATTACCGATCCTTGTGGTAGTCCGTTTCGCAAAAACCGTGGTTGACAAGCTATTCCTTGTGATATTACCCGAAACTTCCTTCCTGACAACATATTTTTCAGAAGTCTAGTTATTTTTAAGCACTTTATAGTTCTTGTCAGTTTGAAGAACAAACCATCCAGCCATACAGTGTCATAGGCCGCTGATAGGTCGAGCAGTACGACTCCTGTCTTGTTCCTATTTTGGAAACCATTTTCGATAAATGTAGTCAGTGAAAGAACCTGATCACAGCAGCTTCTATTTGCACGAAAGCCAGCTTGTTCCATGGGTATTTCCTTATCCAATATAGGTCCTAATCTTGTCAGCAGGATTCTCTCAAAGAGCTTGTACGTAGTACAAAGGAGGGAAATCGGTCTATAATCTGCAGTCTCATTCCCCTCTTTTCCTGGCTTTAAGATAGCTATGATTCTTGCCTCTTTCCATATCTCAGGCACCATACTAGTCTCAAGGATATTAGTAAAGAGGTCCGCCAGCCACTTTATTCCTCTGAGCCCAAGGTTTTTCAGAAATTCTGGCGGGATATCGTCCGGGCCGGCAGCTTTCCCTTGCTGCATTTGTAGGATTCCTTTATTCACCTCTTCTACGGATATCTGCTCAGACAGCTGGGTGTTCTCAGAGCAGTTCTTCTCAGCGTCCCTCATTAATGCCTGAATTTTCATCCTTTGCCTTTTTGAAACGCTGATTCTTGCTCTTCGAGCGAGGGATGCACTTATCTTCACTGGATTCATCTTACTCGCCTTCTTTTGAGGTAGATGTGCGCCTCCGAGTTTCCGCAATAGATTCCAGGTCTTTCGGCTAGAGTGCGAGAAATCCAGGCTTTCCACCAGCTCATGCCAGCGTTGTCTCCGTTCTTCGTCCAGGAGCGATGTTAGGGCTTCTGCGGTCTCCGGTTCTTCCAATTCATTATATCTATACAACAGCCTTTGACACTCCTCAGACCAACCTGGTATGAAGGCCTTTCTTGCCCCTCTAGGAATGCTTTTATGGGCCGATTTAATAACCAGTCTTAAGAATCTATAATAATTTGCTGGGATGGGAGGAATCCTAGGCACCACCTTCTCTATATACTCCTTGTACTCGGTCCATTGTGCTTTCCTCATATTCCAGCGTGGGATGGGGGGGCTTATCAGAATTGGTATTTGGAGGCCTACACTGATAACTGTGGGCCTATGTTGGCTTTTTGGGAATCTGCTAAGTACTGTCCTCTGAACTGGCAACACTCTCCCCGAGCTCTCTGTTGAGACAAAACATAGGTCGGGAGTGGTAGATGTTCTCCACACCCGAGAAGTAAAGGTGGCTCTATCTTTCCCGTCATAGACTAAGTGGAAGCTATTAATGTCGGCCCAGTCTCCAAGGCGCTCTCCATGTTTGTCAGGCGAATGATAACCCCACCTGGTATGATGGGAGTTAAAATCTCCGACATATATAGCTGGATGTTCTGCTTTGGGCAGCACGTGGGGCTCCCACTCCTGGGAAGGTGGCTTGTAGACATTGTATATTGTGGTACCACCAATCTTCATACCAATACAATGGATAGATGTATCCATTATCTCTGTCACTTTGTCCAGAAGTTCTTGTCTAACCAATGTTGCGGTACCAAATTTCTCATGTCCCATGGATGTAACGATTTCATATCCGGGTATGTTAAGTTTATGGATAGATCTCTCGTCTAGGTGCGTCTCCTGGATAGCCAGTACGTCGATCTTTTCTATGTGCATCATCTTAGAGAGGATATCTCCTTTTGCTTTACTATAGCCTTCCACATTCACTTGTAAGATACGAAGTTGGTATTTCATCTTTATTGGTAATTCTTCCCTACTCATCCTACCACGTCTCCACTTATACTGCTGTGGTATCTGTCGCTGCCGCTTCTGGCTGGGCCGGGAGGTACTAGGACGTTCGGCCATCGTTGTGGTGACTATTAGCTTCATGAGTGATATTTTCTACCACGCACTAGCTCTCAGTAGCGGTGCACACTCACTACTGAGGGGAGTAGGCCTCGTCAAGGCTGTCACCATCTACCCCCAGTTCTTATTTTGTTTGGGTCCGACAACGTTTTTTTCTGTGCGCCTGTGTAATTAAATCTAAGGAATAAAAATATAATATTAGTATCTAAATTACTAACATCATTGCCACTGCCGAAAGTGAATTATACATTTCGACAGAGTTTTGAATCTGACATTTACACAATCTCCTTCTCATTTCGCATTCACGAGACGCAAAGTATGCGGGCACGTTTGGTGATTTGCAAGCTTTCATCAAGTCGTGTGAGCACGTATTATGAGTCAGATATTTGCAATTTTGTAATAACCTTAACTTCAAAACTCTTGTAATACTTTTGATGACCGACTTAAGTATCTACTTTCGTTTCTCTGTAGTTCAGCAGTAATGCTCCAGGTGTGTATTCACGCATAAATATTAAATGCAATAACCCCAATTACGTGGACTCTTGCGATCATTCCTCATTTCGTAAATCATTATTTTGAAAAGAAATGTTCAATAGAAAAATGCTACGTACTGGTACACAATTTCGAATTTTTCTGACAACCCGTGCAACGAATTAAGAGTATTCTCCAAAAATGTAATGGAACATCCAAAACTGTCTCGTTGAGTACGACTTCCGTTCCTTGACACGAAAGCTAAGAGCCTAAAACACATTGTTTCCGAGTTATACCTGTGTGAAGCAGTGAGAGTATAGTGCAGTGTAATGCATCTTGCCGGTTGCTCCTATACCATAATCTTCAAACTCCTATTTATACTTTCTCCCATGTTACCTAAATTGTGCAGAGAGAGTACAAGAATGCGGCAGAAAAGAGCAATTTTTCGAGAGAAAACTCGTATATTGGATCCCAAATATCAAACTAGTGGAGCCACAGAATGCCACGGACTTTCTCATACGTGTTTTCAAATTTCTTTGGTATGGGCGAGCTTTCAGACCGGCCACATATTCGTGCCAGCTGCAATCTATCGCCACTTCTTTGAAATGTTTTCAATTTTTCTGTTTCCTAATTGTAGAAACGAAATATTACCTTAAGAATATTGTAGAAGAAAAATAATTGTCCTGGAAAGAAATTTTCGTTGAAAACTTTGGAGACTTTTCAAGAAAAATTACATTTCTGTAATAGCGTTTCTGTAAAAGCAAAATTTGAAGCTCTCATTCACAGAAATCGTTTGAGTTTTTGAAAAACATTATTGGAAGTAATTTGACGCACTTCCACTTACAAATGCAATAATGTATACAAATTGCTGGAAATTTGGCCGCCGGATCGGCTGGGTATATCTTGTTTCTAGTCATTAGTACTAAACACTGACAAACGGACGGATCAAAATGGCCGGATCAATAACTGTGGAGCCATTTTAGAGAAAATTTTGAAAATGTAATTGACACTTTACGTAAAGAATCTTAAAAATGAAAATATCCGATTTCACTAGCAGGACAATGAATTTTTTTAAATCGATCGGCGAAAATTGTGTAAACGGTGTTAGCGTTGACGCACAGACGAACGGACGGTCAGACGTTTTGATGTCAATCGACATTTCGGTATTGAGGGCCCATAAAACGTGGATTCTGACTACAAAATGTGTTAGAGGGAGTAATTTACTGGATACAGGAACACGATTTATCAATGCAATAAGAGTTGTTATCCCCACACGTCGCCATTTTGATACTTTTCTCCCTCCTAAGGACGTAAGGCGAGAAAGTAAGAAATACTAGCTGAATTCCTCATCCAGCAGATCATTCTACCCATCTAATGACTGGTGGTAAGTTTTGTTTCTCCAATTCAATCAAAATTACAACAAAGAAATATAATGTTGCGTTACAACGATGCGTCCTTGATGTGTCATGTGAGATGTGACACTTTGCTATATCAATATATAACATTCAAAACATTAAAATAGTATAAGAATGTACACTAATATTTCACAGATGACACAAGCACAGACTTGACACAGATCACAAACACGTTTAAGAGAAAGTTTACTTAAATTACGTGTCAAGTAAAAAGAGATTGTTTTGATAACACTTTCTGATAAGTTTTATATTTACGAAAAATAGTTGATACACTTTTAAAGAAAAGAAACTACATGTCTAAAAAATATAATCACAAGAAATTTGCAAGAGAGATATATGTATACAGAGTTACAGTTTGTAATCTCAATTCATCGTCTTCGGTTCCAGATAAACACGATTATGTAAAAACTACGTTGATGTTTACAACCTAGCATTGTCACCAACATTTTCGGATCATAACATTATTTCTATTTTATTACAATTAACTCGCTTGTTGCATTCCCTTGTGCTAATTTGCATAATGCATTCGTATACACTTCATTACGATTTCAAATCTGAGAGCTTTTCTTATTTTCAGACTGAAAGAATAATCCTTCAAGAAAACAAATTTTAAATACGTACCTTAAAAATTCTTATAATCATGCTTGTCGTCTATAAAATTTAAATATGAATATCGTCACAAAATTCATCTCTCAATTTTTACCTTTTCGCCTCACGTCGTTAGAAAAGAAAGTATTGTAATTGTGCACCGAATCTAAAAGTATTGTAATCGGCAATTTTTCGACAGAAACTATTAGTCCTACAATAGCACATACTTTCTCGTAATGTTTATAACTTGGTCAGTTTATGATAATACAGAGAGTTCAATGACAATTAAGGCATGTACCGTTCTTTTAAGGTTCCATTGTTTCATCAGTGGGGAAAGAAATAAAGATAAATTATGGAGCCCTTTTTGAGAAAACGTGTTTCACTTTCTCGGCCACGTCGTAAAAAGAGAAGCAATCTAGTGCCGGAAAACGTAGATTTTGCAACGGAATAACTCTTATTGCCGGCCCGCATTCTTTAACTTTATTCGGAACCAGAAGAAAATTACGATCCTCGTTTGTTGGACGTCTGAAAATGCTTGTCGCGGCAGATTCAAGTAAAATACACATTTAATATTTTGGTATTTTCTTCGACCAGCAAACAAAAACAATACTAGTGTAATGAAAATTATGCCAGTACTTTGGGGCATAAATCATGGCAACGTTGTTTTGTTTGTTTTTTTTTGTACGAGCACGGATGAAAAATGTGAAATATACAAATGAAAAGGCAATGTATGAACAAATGAAAGGGCATGGATATTTCAGGACACATCAAAAATAGGTTTCTCATAATTATTAAGGTATTTGAAATGACAATACCGATTTCATGCATTTTAGCACAAACGAGTACACAGCATCCCATAAGCATTACATACCCGTTCTAAAGGCCCGATTAGGCTGATGCTCGATTACCGCACGTGTCACTTCGGTCCGCACCACAGCGGTCTCACAGGTGGGCAGGTGCGTCGCTGCTCTTTGGGTGCCACGCGACTTCGCAGAGACTCTCCTGCTTCTCTCGCGACTGCCCGGTATGAAAGGGAATTCTTCCCAACACCTTCCACCAATATCCTGAGGCATTTTCGAGCACTTTTCCATGGAGATCGGCTATCTTGCAGTATGAACGCAGCTCGAAACGGGTTACATTCATATCGCACGGTGGTAGTCAGACACTGATTTCACATTGCTCTCACCATTGCTAATAGACACCCTCAGCTATCTGTGGTGAACACACAATAGAACAGTATTTCTTAAATACGACAAATAAAATTGAGTAATCCGATATTATTTCTTTTAGAAAAAAAATGACATCGGCTCCAATCTTCGTAAGTCCACATCTTCGATAAGCTAGAAAGTCATTTTCCACAAGATCATTAAGGAAATTGTCTATTCATCGTTTTAATACAATCTTCCGGTCCTTTTTTTATTTGGACCTCATTTTACAGCCAACTTTCTGAAGATTGTTTGGATATGAACATTGACTAATTAAATACATTTTATTTTATTTTTTTGAAAGTAATTATTCATTGGGGCTTTATTTTTTAATACATTGGCGACTAATCGGTGTAATCGTGACGTCCTTTTTTGCAAATATTATTAACGATGATAATTATTAGGTTTTGATTTTCTTTTTGTTTCTCTTGTATTTTAATCTAATAATAAATTAAAAATGTTTTTCTTTCGCAATTTAACATCATTCACACAAATAAAAAACGAACTTTTCTGTTACTAGCATTGGAAATTTTGCTTCTGACAATTCTCTTATATTTGAAAAATTAAAATAATAATAATAATAATAGTAATAATAATAGTAATAATAATAGTAATAATAATAGTAATAATAATAGTAATAATAATAGTAATAATAATAGTAATAATAATAGTAATAATAATAGTAATAATAATAGTAATAATAATAGTAATAATAATAATAATACAAAAATAAGAAAATAAATTTAATACTTTTTCCACAACAATTGTATAAATTATCTGTATTTTTTGTGTCATTATTTGTGCTGTGAATATTTAGTGTGCAGTATATTAAAAGAGAAAAATCCTGCTGAAGCAAAATATTTCAAAAGGGGTCGATGACCGTAAATGGTTGGGAATTCCTATTTTTTAATGAATTAGAATTCCTATTTTTTTTGTATGTGATTATAACTTACTGTTTTTTATGTTACTTTTACAACCAAATTTTATTATTTTAATAAAAGTAATATGTTTTTACTTTAATGCTGTTACCATTAATTGTACTTATTGATTATGGGGTTGAACATTTGATTACTTTTAATATTTAAGCACATATTTTCACTTACCTAGGGTAGATTCTAAAACAGGTAGTTTTGAATCATGTCTTTTGTATAAATAAGGCATTCCCAAGCATTTGCTTCAATTAACCGATTTTAAAAGACGAATTTGCTTCAACGACCCCAATGACATTTTTCTGTAATATACAGCATACAAATTAATGATAACACAAACTATCGCACATAAATGACATGATAACAATTAGACAAAGTATGATTAGATATTTGAAGCCTTAATATAAAATACAAATAACAATATTTTTGTAATCAATAGATTCTTTATTATATGTGCATATTTCGGCAGAAAAAACTTATTGCCGGTTCCTGGTAACGAAACATTGCATAAGTCCAGCTGCTAAATATAGGGGGTGGATAGCGAGAATTCGTGTTTTGAAGGTCCTTGATACCAAAAAATTCGATTGACCCGCCTGTGGTCAATGCTTGCGCCTAAAACGTTAAACCAATTTTCTCAAAAACTAATATTCCACGATCGATTTGAATGAACACGATGGCTTTAGGAGTTTCACCAAGAGATTTGGATTTTTGAGGGAGATTTACATAAATCCTCAAAAACATTTTCAAATTTTTCTCAAAATTACTCCATATTTTTTTCTAAAACTTTGCCGACGGACGCCTAACAGAATGGTGCAGGTCTCATGTTCGTTGAAATCTCACATTTGTTGAAAATTTCAACAGTGCAATTTTTGGGAGGTCTTCCTACAACTATGCGTTCGTAGGCTTCCGCGGCCGGAGTCAATACATTCTTTGCTATCCGGGATGAGCCGCGTCTTGGTCAATTGAACTGACGTTTCGGCCATCTTGCTGTGGCCTTCTTCAGAGCTATACTGAAATGTTTTCTTAAAAACTTCTTCTTACAAATATTTACTTTAAAGTTTCTTCTTATGTATAAAGGGACAGTAATAGATATGGCGGTAGACCGTTTTTTCGGCAAAGTTTCCGTTGTTTTCGAAAATTGAGAAAAATGCAAAAGGTTAACATTTGAATACTACAAAATAGAAGATAGAAATTTTTACCTTAGACGAAGTCTGTTGTAAAAAATCACCTCTTTAAAAAAGATGATGAACATTTTTTAAATGTAGTACATTTTTCGAGAACATTGTGCTTGAAATTTATTAAAAATCCTTTAAAACATCTCAAAAACCATTCCATTTTTTTCTTTAAAATTTCTCCTCGTGTGTGAAATCGGACGGCAAAAATACGGTGTTGGTATGTTGGTAAAACCTGGGTTTTCTAGAAGTACGTTCGACATCTGTATTATCGAGTTACAAGTTTGTTTGTTTTTAAATTGCATTGTTTGAATTGTATCGAGTTATATCACGGAACATCGCCAATGTGCTATTAAATTCATTACAGGCTTATAACAGCAAGTGTTTGTGAACTTGATTAAGGGTTCATTCATGGTGGCAAAATTATCTGTAACTCAAGATTTGACATTGGACATTCTTTGTATCAACTGCTAGTTTTAAATCAGTAATTCGTAATGAGTAGTTTTCGCGTCATTTTGAGAGAAATATAGGCAATTTTTAATATTTAAACAATTATTTTCTCAAAAAAGGCACAACGTTTCCTGATTAAATTTTAACCTTATGTTGCGTAAAGGGTTCTTATGAGAATGGTGCAGCCTCGTTTTCGTTGTTTTCCTTATTTTTCGAAAATTCAAAATCTTTTCGTCATCTTCCTACAATGGCAATTATGATAATATTTGCTTAATGAAATATGTCCATCAAAAACAGATCTCAAAACATCATCGTGTTAAATTTTTCAAAAATATGAGTTTTTTGCGTTCTTTGCGGAAAACAGACAATTTTAAAACTTTAAATAATTATTTTCACAGAAACGGCTCCAATTTCTGTCTTTAAATATTTTTCACGTATATAGCACAAAAGGCAAAGAAAGTTATTCTGGTCCCTTTTTCGGCGCACACTGGGTATTTTCGAAAATTGGAAAAATATTTGAAATGGTAAATTCGAATTTCCCGCCCTTGGTTTGACGCCCTGTCACTCTGTATCTGTAGTTCGATACGATCTTAAGTTCGAGGCTTCATTCACAATGGTTACTGATTCGAATGTTGAAAAGAAAGATTACGTCAAATATTATTTAATCACTACATCTATTTTAAATTGCGTTATTTATTTAAGTTAAATGTCAAAACATGGATAATTTCGCTTTGAATTGTAAGGTGTGAGAATGACGAGTAATTCGTGTAAAAAGTAGTCGTTTTAATGAATTTTATAACATTATACTCAATTATAATATATTTCTCTTCGTTTGCAAGTTGTTGCTAGCGGTATCATAATGCTTACTTGCAAACTGTTGCCATACGATTCCAGCGCCCATTGTTGCTTTGACAACGCCGCACTAGCAACAGGAGGCAATAGTGATAGCCGACATTGGTTCGTGTTATTTAATAATTTATTTACTACTAAAATAGACGTCGGGCATCGTTTGTACAACATTTTATGTAGAATGTGAATACACTGAATTCAACGGTAGATAGTTGTTTTCGTTTAAATGTTTTAATTTTAAAAAATATATATTTTTTGCGATTTGTTTATTTAAGAATTTTTCCAATGGTAGCTGAAGTGAAAGACAGAAATTGTCACATTATATTACAAAACCATTATGGATTTGTAATATCGCGCATATTGCGCGACAGTATGTGCTGTTGCAGCACCACTAGTTCAACACAGACATTTCAATGTATGATGGTGCACTTGAATGCGTTTGTAGTGCACTTTGGTTAACAGCCATTTCGGTCATTATCTATGCTGGTGAATTAGCTCGGAAACAATACCTGTGCTTATCATTGTTTCGTTCGACAAGATAGCTCTTAGCGACTTAGGAGACAATGGTTGATTGATTTCAATTATTATAATCAGTAAGCCAATCATCGCGTTTCGGGCAGCTTAAACCCGCCTTGCCGAATACGCCGCAATGTATATTGACAGTGGGTGCTTATGATGTTCTATTGGGGTCAAAATGGCGGCATTTTAAAAATTAAATCTAATATAACATTAGAAATTTAAAAAATTAATATTTAATTGAAATTATAGGACCAGATAATCGTTAATTTGAATTGATGTATAGATTAATCGACCTAAATCTTCTCCATTCATTTCATGGATTAGGTGAGGCTGCTTGCTGCGGAAAGCATCTTCTCGGTCGACCGACACTCCTTCGGCCGGGTGCTTAGTAGTCCCTTGCCAGTCGAGGAACTCGGCTTCTGCTTATTCGCTCCAGATAATTGCACCAGTTCATTTTAATGTCACGTATTTCTTCACTCCCAATCTTGTCATCTAGAGTACTGAGTCGAGTCTTCACAGCTCTAAGCAATCTCATTTCTGCGGCACTCACTCTATTTATTGTCCTAAATATCGAATAAAAAAGTAGAGTTAGTTCATTTCTTGCGAATTATCTATATTTTCGTAAAATTGTCACGAGGTAAAATTTCAAAACTACAAAATTGAAGATATAGATGTTCGTTTTTTAAAACAAAAACTCCTTACATTGGCCTAATTGCTGCTTGATTTTAATGCATTAAAAACATTTTCTTAAAATCCGCTCGAATTTTTACTTTATGTACCTTACTTTTGAAGAACAGAATGTATTGTAATTGTGCGCCGGAAAATGGCGAATTTTTGTCACAAAGGCTCTTATAGCCGGTTTTAGTTACAAAAAGTGAAGGAATCGTGTTCCTACATTCCTATCTATTTCCTATATACAGGTGTTTCAAAAATAGGGGGCATAATTTCAGGTATGTATTCCTCATATGTAGACAATCAAAATAGTTCAGTACAATAAGTGCCCGGAAATGCTTCATTTCCGAGTTTTGGCATTCACAACACTGAAATTCACTTCTATGCGACATAGCAAGCAATCTTATTTGAAAAATGCGGTCCAGAGTGTTTCACATTGTGTCTCGTTTTTTAATCAAGGAAATGTCACAATGTACGAGATACGTGGCAAAAGGTTAAAAAAAACAAGCCTTACTCGTCAAAATATATAGAAAAGTAAACATGTCAGATATTTAACTTATCTTCAGGGTATTACGCACTCGGCAATATAGAAAAAGACAAGCAAAAATGTTACAAACACCGTTTCTACTGACGGAACCTTGCTTCACAGTCTGGCGTATTTTTCGACGTTCAGTTACCGCCAAATTCACGGTCAAATTTCAGAAGGAATTAAGGTTGGAATTTCTCCTCACGCTGGAATATGATCCACTAACTACATCTGTACACGTTTTGATGGGATTAATCTCTAAGCGCAAAGTTCGATTTTTTAAATTATAGCCAGGTTTTTGGTCAGTTGAAACTAGCGTGCGGGGTTTCAAGTACCCGATCTGGCACATTTTTTTTCTCGTTTATTTTTAACATGAGTAATGTCGCTGCAAAATCACGTGCTTTCTCATATTATATGTAATGTTTACTTAATGCTATACTACAAACCGACCAGGGCGAATATTTGCACATATTGAACTTCATTGCATAAGTTTTTGCAACCAGACACCGGTTACGTCTTTTGAAGATTGCCAATCGACCCCAACACATACCTCTGCGACGGCTCCCCGCAGCCACATATTATTTTATTGTTATTACTATTAAATAAATTGCTTTATCAAATATGCAGTGACATTTTATAAAATCTGAGAAAACTCTTTATTTAATTCATTATTACTGTAAAGTCGTGGTGCTTTGGGTCATCACTAAAACTACAGTATTTCAATTGTTTAATAAAACCAAGAAATTACATTACCACTGAAATATAGTCTAATATAAACACATTTTCTCAGCATTTATAAAATGTTACTTATACCGTTGCGGTTTTCACCCATTCATATGAGCATTTTCAATGTAGTGTTCGTTTTGAAGTGTGGTACCATGTTGTAAAGTGTATTGCATTACAGAAGAAGAAAGGAAAGTGAAGTGGAAGTGTTGTGCAGAATAGTTATTAAGTCTATTATTCTTATTATTGTTGCGTTTATTGTTATTATTGTAATCGTTCATTTTTTTGCTCGCCAATCGGCCGACTAGGACCACGCATGCATGCATCCTGCATTTACCGTGGCTCAGTATCATTATCGCGGTGGCAGGTGCATGCAACTTTTTAATTGAGGACCAGTATTTAGCTGAGTACGATTTTATTCCCCAGGGTTTTTATCTCTGGGAGTATGGACGATGAAATGTTGATGATATTGAGGGGTGAAAGGACGACACACTCATACAAACATACACAAATACACCCATGCCCGAGGCGGGACTCGAACCCGGGACCTTCTAGTCCGAAACCACAACGGGACTACTGCCTTAGCGATCTCGGCGATCTGATCGGCTATCGTTACTTTATTATTATTATTATTATTATTATTATTATTATTATTATTATTATTATTATTGTTATTAATATTATTATCATTATCATTATTCTTCTTCTTATTATTATTTTTTTTGTTAGTTTGAAGGCTTGGCATCTAAGGCCTTTAGCCTTTTTACTGATTGATATTATGATTAATTAAATCTAAATTTTGAAGAAAAGATTGGCTTCTTTCAAGAACTGTATTGTTTTGTCAGTTGCTGTCTTGTCGGTGCCGAGATCTATCTTCATGTTGCCTCTCATGCCGCATCTGTGTCTAAGTCTTGCGAGATCTACGCAGTCTGTCAGGATATGTTTCACTGTCAGTAGTCTTCCGCAGCTGCAGATGGGTTGTTCTTCATTTCTTAACATGTATGAAGAAGTCATTCTTGCATGGCCTATTCTTAGTCGGGTTATGCACACTTGTTCTCGTCGAGGGTAGCTGACATTTGGTGACCATTTACTGATATTTTGTTTAATGGGGTGTAGTTTCGTGTGAAGACTGTTCCACGTGGTCTGCCATTCTGTGAGGATGTACTTCGAGACAGCATTTCTTGCATCCTGAGGTCGTATTTCAATAACCATTTCTGATTGGATGTTCCCGGCATTTCGTGCTGCAGAATCGGCTTCTTCATTGCCTAGGATACCCACGTGTCCAGGGCACCAGATAAACGTAACTGATGCTCCTCGCTGCTCTAATTTATGGCATGTTATGAGAATCATTTGTAGCAGTGGATCTACAGTTTGGCGCCTGTCTATTGCAGTGAGAAGACTTTGAGAGTCTGTGCAGATGACGAACCTTCCTGAATCGAGAGTTTCACAGTGTCGCAAAGACTGCAATACTGCATATAATTCGGCAGTGTACACACTTGCTTCAGGTGGAAGCGCCCAAGCCCTCGACAAGTTCTCAGTTACAAATGCGCTTCCAACCTGATGTTTTGTTTTTGAACCATCTGTGTAGATTATGATGTGATTTGCCATGTATTCTTCGAGAACTGATTGAAATCTAACTTTTAAATCTATGGGAAGGCATTCTGTTTTCTTTACACTGGTAGTATCGAGTCTTACTTCTGGCATTTTCAACATCCAAACTGGAATTTCATATGGTTCGTGTTTCAAAACTGGTGGTAGGACGATGTTGTAGCATTTGGCTATCTCGATTGCGCGGATGTTGGCTGGACGAGTAGCTGAAGGTCTTTGATTGTAAATATTTACTAGCTTAGGTCGAGTCATCAATGAGTGGTTTAAATGTTTCGGTAGAGACAGCAATTTTGATCTATAGTTGAGTAGCATTGTTTGTCGTCTGTGATGTAGCGACATGGTGCTGGTTTCACAGTAGAGGCTTGAGGAAGGACTAGTGCGGAACGCGCCAGATGCATATCGGAGGCCTGCATTGTGAACGGGGTCTAGTTTCCTTAAACTTGATTTTCTGGCTGAGGAGTACACTGCACATCCATAATCTATTTTGGACATCACCATGGATTTGTACAGGCGGAGTAAGATGTCTCTATCTGCTCCCCAATTTATATGGGAAATGCATCTTATTACATTCAGAGCTGTTTTGCATCTACGCAAGGTGTATTCTATATGCTGTTTCCACGTTAACTGCCTATCAAAAATCAAACCAAGGAATTTTGCCGTTTCATTATATGTCAGTTGAACACCATTCAGCGTCAGCTCTGGATCTCTGTAACTTTTTCTTTTCCTACTGAAGTGAACGCATTTCGTTTTGGCTGCTGTAAATGAGAAACCAATGTTTTTTGCGTTCTGTACTAGTTTATTGATGGCATTTTGCATTTTGAATTTGACCATTCCCAGTGATTTGGCTGAGTAAAATATAGCAATGTCATCTACATACATGCATTTTCCTATTGACGCTTCTATGCCGTCAAACATCCTGTTAATCGCTATGATAAAGAGCGTGCCACTCAATGGAGAGCCTTGCGGTACACCGTTCTCTAGTACATAGCTTTCTGAGATAGACTGCCCAACGCGAACTTTGAAAGATCTGGTACTAAGGAAGCTGGATATAAATTTTGGTAGATATCCTCTTATTTGCCAGTTATATAGTTGTCGCAGAATGTTATGTCGCCAGGTCTTATCGAAAGCTTTTTCCAGGTCAAAGAATACGGTAACCATATGTTTTCTTTTGATGAAGGTATTCTGAATTGCATTTTCTAGATATATTAGCTGATCGATTGTAGAGTGATGTTGTCTGTATCCGCACTGGTGTATGTTTAGGAGGTTGTTTCTTTCGAGACACCATGTTAGCCGGGTGTTGACCATTTTTTCCAAGATTTTTCCTAGACAGCATGTCAGCGATACCGGGCGATAGTTTTCAGGATTTAATGGATCCTTGCCTGCCTTTAAAATCGGAATTACTATCGCTTCTTTCCAGACTTTGGGGTAATTGCTTTGTGTCCAAATGTTATTATATATATTTAGCAGAGTGGTCAGTATTTTCTTCGGTAATCGACGTAGTATGCTGTAAGGGATATTGTCTGATCCTGCTGCGGTGTCTCCAGCTGCATTTATGGCGTCTTGCAATTCTCTCCATGTGAAAAGAGCGTTATATGGCTTATCTATATTGGTTGTAAAGTCAAGTACTTGCTCTTCTTCTTCTTTCTTTTTGTCGAGAAAGTCTTTAGGATAGCTATTTGTGCCACTGGCTTTGGAGTATTGGGTCGCTAATGCATTGGCTATTTCGTCAGGGTTGCATATTAGTTGTCCTTCGTGTTCAATGCATGTTATTGGACTGAAAACATTTTTCCCAGCTATTGACCTAATTTTCTGCCATATTTCCGTGACTTTGGTCGTCCGAGTTATGATGGTTACGTACTTTTCCCAGCTTGATCGTTTTGCTGTTAGTATTTTTCTGCGAGCGAGCGCACGCAGACGCTTGAAAGCAATAAGATTGTCTTGGGTTGGTGCACGTCTATATCTATTGAGGGCTTTTCTTTTCTCCCTTATTGCTTCTTTGGTCTCCGTATTCCACCATGGTACTGGAATCCTAGATGAGCGGCCACTGGTCTGTGGAATGTATTGTACAGCGGAAGATATGACAGTGTTGGTAAAGTCGGTAACGTCTTCCTCGGAGTTTCCACTGACATTTATTGGTGGTATATGTCTGGTGAAGCTGGACCAGTCTGCGCGGTTGGTACACCAACGTTTTGGTAAGTGAACTGTGTTCTTTGGCATGTTTGATGATATCAACAGAGGAAAGTGATCGCTCTGATGAAGATCTGGCAGTGGTTTCCACGTCAGCCGAGTTGCAAGATTTGGACTACATATTGAGAGATCTATGGCTGAGAATGATCCATTTCTAGCATTAAAATCAGTGCTTGCTCCTGTGTTTAAAAGTACGTATTCGTTGTTAAGTAGCTGGTCATCGATTCTGTGACCGGAGTCATTTGTCCTTGAACAGCCCCATGTGGTACTGTGAGCATTGAAGTCGCCTAGAATTAGAAATGGAGTCTGTAGTTGATCGATCAGGTCTTGTAGATCTTCATTTCGCCATGAGGCATCGGGTAAGTATATGCAACATACCGTCATCTTCAATGGCTTGTACAGGGTTACAGCTACTGCTTGTAGAGGTGTGTTGAGATCAAGACGACTAGCAGGATGAGTATTGCTGATCAATATGGCAACGCCACCTCTAGCTCGTCTATCAGGTTCTACGTCACTGCGAAAGGTTTTATATCCTCTAAAATTGAAACGGTCTTCTGGTTTAAAATGAGTTTCTTGCAAGCACACACACATTGGTGTGTGATTGGCCAGTAGCAATTTCAGCTCACAGTAATGCGAGATACAGCCGTTGATATTCCATTGAATTATATTTTCCATGGTTGGAATGGGATTTTTCTGCTGTAGGATGTGTAGATCTTGCTTATTTTCTTGGTTTTCCTTTTGGCCATCCCTTCTTCTTTCTCTTCTTACGCGGGGTTTTGCATAGATCGATGGATTGATAATCATTATTTTCAGCACTTACCATCGAACTTGTCTCAGAGCCAGTGGTCGTGTCTTGATCATTGGTCATTGATTTCATTTTTTGTTTGAGGAAGTTGTCCTCGGTGTGCTTAGGAGAACGAGGCGATCGACTTCGATAGCCTGTTGTCGATACTTCTTTGCTGGGTATGTCTGCAGGCGCAGCTACTGGATTTCTGTCTGCCTCATTTGGTGGGGGTCTTGATTCTTTTTCATTCACCTTTTCACTTTGAGTGTTTGTGGTTAAGGCTTCTGTGTTGATTTTGTTATTGTGAATTTCGTTGAAGTACTTTTCTATGCATCGGGTTATTGCAGGCATTAGTTCTTTCACTACTAAAGAAGGTAAATTTGTGTTTTTAGTAACTGCTTCCCCGTATGTAATATTTCCTTTATTTTCGGGACACACAAGTTTTTTTGCTTCAGGATAGCTCATCTTCTGTCTGGCTTTAACTTGTTGTATTGCTGCCTCCTGCTTATATATAGGGCAGTCTCTCGACCTCGATGAATGTTGTCCACTGCAATTGATGCATTTGATAGGATCTAGGCATGGATCATCACTATGAAATGGCTTACCACAATGGCATACTTTGATTCTCGCACATCTAGATGCTGGGTGTCCAAATCGTAAACATTGGAAACACTGCATTGGTTGAGGAATGAACATTCGTACGGTTAGACGATGAATGCCTGCTTTAATCTTCTCTGGTAACGTACAACGCTTGAACGTCAGGACATGGGACGCAGAAGGAATTATCTGCCCATCCCGCCTCATTGTTAGCCTACGACAGGCAATGACTCCTTGAGAAGCTAGTTCTTGAACTATTTCCTCTTCACTGCAGTTTAGTAAGTCACTACAAACTACAACACCTTTGCAGGTATTCAGTGTGCCGTGAGCACTTACTTCTACATCTATAGTGCCTATTTTCTTCAATTCTAGTAACTTTTTACCTTGATTGTCATTAACTGTTTCTACCAAGAGTCCAGATGAAGTTTTCTGTATATCTTTTACGGCAGATCCAGCGCAGGTGCTAATACTCCTCTCTATTATAAACGGGCTCACTTTATCAAAATTTCCTTCAGTTCTTTTTACTGTAAGGTACTTTAGTACCGCTGCGGTGTTCTTGAACAGGTCATCATAGTTTGTTGATTTTCCAACTTTCATTCTTTTAGCATTAAACTCCGGGCTTTTTTCTGGACGAGGGTTTTTAAAGGTTCCCTCAACCCTAGGTTCGCAGACTTCCATACGAGTCCCGCGAAGCTTGCTATCACTCGTAGCACTATCTGCCAGCGGTGCCGAGTGATCCGCACCCCTGGCATTGCAGTCGCTGGGTGACGACGCCCGGTGGCCTGCTTGCGCACCACCGACCGCCGGTACTGGGGCTCCGATCCCCTGCACCGTAACTGTTGATCCTGACAGATCCTCCATCTTGGGTTTTTTCTTCAGGGTCACCTTCCCCTAGCGTTTTTGAGCTACCGCCAGCTTAAGGAAACGGAAGGAACAAGGGGGGACAGAGAAGACAGAGTTAGAATAGAAGGGTAGAATGGAAACGACTCCCTAGCCCTCGCAACCTAATAGCGTCGGGGCGGAAACACAAGAGTTGGCCGATACAAGATTGGCCTACAGGACAGAAAACAGATGTGTGCCACAAGTAAGTGGAAGCAATGACACACAGAGTTTGTGGGAATGACGGGATGTTTAGGGGAGTGACAGCGGACAGCTGCTCCGATTAATCGCCTTCTACGACAGGGGGAGGTCCCGTGGTGCTATTCTACTAAAATCCCCGACACCACACGGGGTGGCATTATTATTATTATTATTATTATTATTATTATTATTATTATTATTATTATTATTATTATTATTATTATTATTATTATCATTATTATTATTATTGATGTTTATATTATTATTACTTTAAAATAATTTTGTATTAATCCTCTTAATTGTAATGTTTGAATTGTTGTACCACTAGGTTTCATAAACCTTCCTGCAGAAATAATAATAAATATCTACCTTCGTATATATGGGTTGGGTCCACGAGTTCTTCGACTTCCGCTCAATGCGCTAACCCTTCACCGCGTGCTTTCGAAGCTTCAGAGGTCAAAACGCATCCGTAAATAGTACATATATTTATTTTTTGAAAATTAAAAGTTTTCAATAAAATTGGACTTGTGCCATGGAATTCTGAGAATTTTTACCTATCATTATAAGATTTTTTTAAATTTGAAACCATTGTATTACTATTTTTGGAAACAATCTCAGGATTAAGCATACAATTACGGCAAAGTACGAATATTTCGCATAAAATTGTCCTTACAATTGTTGAAAGATTTAATATTGTGGAATATAATATATTGAGAGAAATTCGTAAGGTGTACGCACGGTGATATAATACTTAAGGTACGTAAGCTGATGAAATACTTACGTAAGAATTTTAAAAAAATGGATTTTTACAATATTTGGCATTGCAGAGGTTTTAATGAAAATTGGACCTTGAGTTCGTTCAAATTGCTCTGGGAATATCCAAACTGGGGGAAACGTTGGCTTCGGTTTGGCGCTAGTGACGTGTACAGCTTCTTTAATAAGCAGGTTTCCGTAATCAGGACCACTAAAAGATTCAACCCCGTAATTTCGACATCAATTTTTTGCAGAAAACCATGACTTTCTCTATTCTAAGTATATAATAATGTAACTAACTGTACGGCAACAATGCTGTACATTTGTATGTATTATTGGTAACAGTTTCATAATATTATTATATTTACCTTACAGCACTTTAGCCATCACTTGTAAACGCAATCATTGTAACTCAAAATTACGCTAAAACTACTAATGTTTTGAAACATGAACACAAAATTATTTAAAAAAACTAACTATTGGAAAAATACATTGAATAAAGAAAGAAATCTCTAGCTTCAATATTGTATGTGTTGGGCAGATTCAAAAAAAACGTTAGACGTTTGTCAACACAACAAAATTACGTGAAAACTATTAATATTTTCAAAATGCGGAGGGTTCAGAAATGTACACAATTTAACAGGAAATATTTATTTAAAATATATCAAAGTGTGACCAGAAAACGACGGTAATGTGTAGTATGATGTTCGGTATGCAAATATGACTTTCATTACGTTCGCCAGTGTTGATTGTACAAAATGGAACCAAAACTATCGTTTGAACGAAGGAATATATTTGTGAAGTGGTACGGAACAGACCCATCAACGTGAGTCACAATTCCACGCATTCGTGATAAATTTTGAGGCTGAAGTTCCGTAGACGATGGCAGATCTGGGAGATATCATACAGCAACAAGCCCTGCGTTCTTGGTTATGGTTTTGACACGTGACAGTTTTCCAGACAATGAGGTCCAATTGAGTTTTTTCACCGCGTTCTCCAGACCTAATTGCTTTGGACTTCTACTTTTAGGGGATTCTTAAGAACGTCGTGTACCGTATAAAACCAGCTACACTGTCTGCACTTCGGGAAGAAATGCCATGTGCTGGAATTGCTACTGATACTATCGCAAGCGTTGCTCAAACAGTAGTTCAACGTATTCAGAAGTGTATCGACCCCGATAGCAGGCATTTTGAGCATTTGTTGTAACTGTGGGACATGTAAAGTACCTATAATGGTGAAAGACGATCTTGTTCATCATGTTCTGTTTGTGTGAATTCAGCATTGCCACGTTATCACAGTTTTTTCTTTGCTTGAAATGTGTATACATTTTTGGCACCCTCTGTAGTATAAAATGATTTACATATATCATATTCAGAAATAGATGGAATCAAAAAACATATCTATAGTGTAAATGTTCAAGAACCAAAACGAATTCGAAAAAATTGAAGTCTTGCAATTTTTGGAATTCTAGAAATTTTATTCCAAAAAGACATATGTCTTATTACGGAAAACATTGCTCTATATTGTAATAACCCTGCGACGTACATAATCGCGGCGTCACCCGGACAGCCAAGTAAATACTGACTCCGGCCGCGGAAGCCTACGCTCTTACCCGAACCTAGTGCTTCCCATAAATCATTGAAAGTTAATATCTAAAAATATGACATTAAACAGTTCCTTGAGGAACATCAACAGGCCTACTTTGCCGAAGAAAGTTTCGCTTGTCTATCTTAAAAATAATATTGATTATAATATTATATACATTTTTGAACTTCCATAAATTCTTAATTTCTTTAATACTCCTTGCTACGAAACATCATCAAAAACTCCTTTAACGTTGTCAGGATCAGGACTTTACATAATGAATTCAGGAGCTTGCTCAATAGAATTAAGTTTTATTGTAAAAGAACTGTTATACAAAATACGCTCGGCGGAAGTGCTGCCCCCTGTTAGGCCACGACTTGCCTAACTATCTGACAAATGCCCAGAAATAAAACATTTATATTAAAATTGAAAATTGTTAGATATTTTCAGTACTTTTTCAACAGCCATTATCGTTGAATTTCTTCTTATGTTATTACAAAGTTCTTGGTATCAAGATTTATCCGAAATGCCCGTTGCTGCCTTTATTAACAATATAATAGAATGAAAAGTGAAATGAATGTGAGTTGAAGCCCACCAGCCTGTGGTCTACGCTAAAGCCTAACCTGTTCATATTTTCCCCAATATTGATATTCCCAGGTCGACCTAAGCGAACTCGAGGCCCCGCGAGATTGAAAAGGGTAATTTGATTTTGAGGCTTACTTTATATTGATACTCAACAAATTTTCAAAATTTCCTTAAAAATAGCTGCATTTTTCCCTATTGAATTTATTCCTCGGCATAAAGAACTCGCGGGTCGCATTTTTGTTGAAAACCCTGATTTTTCGAAAATTGCAAATGTCCAATCTTTACTCTGACTCTCTGCAACTACAATGTTGAAGAGAGGGAATTTTTCTTCAATGAAATCTCTTGACCAAATACCGATCAATTTAAGTTTAAGTAATGTACAATTTTTCAAAACTGTGAATTTTTGTGTGAAGTAAAGGCAATTTTTAAAGAATTATTTTTCTCGAGAATCTCCAAATGTTGTTCTTTAAATTTTCTCTTCGTATGTATGAAAGATCAATCAAAAAAACTGATGTTGGTGATATTTTAGAAAAACTCTGTAATTTTGAAAATTACAAAAAATTGTTATTGGAAAAGTACAACATTGAAGAGTTTTGTCTTACAGAAAATTATTAGTTATATCTTATTGTACCTCTAATCAGTGGCGGCTGCGGTAGGGAGGCGCTAGGGACACTGCCTCCCCCCTTCGGAGATCAGCATTTCTCCTCTTGCGCTGTCTAAAATAATCTCTGTGAGACTGTAGGGTTGTTTTCGAAGCGAACGCATCTGTAGCTTTCAAACTCCCGCTTGTTCCGTAGAACGGTTTTCATTGGCTGCGGACACACTTCTCTGTGTCATAAACGCAGTGTTGTTACGGAACGTACTGACCAGTGTTGCCAGTTTAGCGGATTGGCCGCTAGATCTAGCGGAATTTCAACCGTTCTAGCGACGAGAAATAATGATTTAGCGGCTAGCGGAAAATCTAGCGGAATGAAAGCAAATTGGCGGAATTTCTAGCGACAAGGTTGAAACATGTTTCCATTTATAAACTTTTGGTTCGATGACCAAAACCAATGGGGACATGTAAAGTATTCCGTCCCTTATTATCCAAAGTAAACAAATACCGCTGGAACCATAAATCTGATATCTGAGTCATATTACCTTAACCCTTAACTAGGCGCGTGGTGCCTTTCTCATTGGCTAGCGGCCGGAGATTCTCCACCAAATATCCAATCAAACATGGAGAAAATATTATCCGCGTTCTCTTTAAATATGCAAAATCTCTCTGTACAGTTTTTGAAATGCTAAGCGTAATAGTTTGTGAATAAATAAATACATATTCAGCCTGCAAATTCAAGTCTCTATAAGAACAATATTTTAATAATATTGCAGTAATATACTTAATATTTTTTCTACATCCGCGTTAATATTCTATCATATTAAATTATGAAACTAATATTTAAAAAGTATTATTTTAGTAGATATAAGAATATCGTGAAAAGTAAGCTAAGAAATCGTATGGAAACCGAAATGGTGAATGCTGTTTTAAACATTCGATTTAGTTTAAAACGGCATGGAAAATGTTGTAATAATTTTCGATTTCCAGATGAAGTTCTTAGGCTTATAGGTTCAAATGCGAAATATAATAAGCAAATAAATGAGGACAATAATGAAGTCCAAATAATAGACGAGCTTGTTTCAGAACTTAATAGTAGTGAATAGTAATGTAAAATTATAGTAATAATAAATCAATATTATTATTCAATTATTACTGCGATTCGTCTGTGTAAACTATTATATAGTTAGATTTAAGTTATAAATTATAAATATAATTACACAAACAAGTGCAATATTTAATCATTGCTTATATTTGTATATTTTATATATACATATATATATATATATATATATATATATATATATATATATATACAGAGAGAGAGAGAGAGAGAGAGAGAGAGAGAGAGAGAGAGATTTAAAATAAGTTGTAAATATCGAATTTGTATTTTTATTATCATGTAATAAAATAAAAAATTATAAATTATTTATTCTACACGCGTAATTAATATTATTTCTTACATGGCATATTTATCACCCTAGTTCTGATTCATAAATTTCAAATATTTTCATTTTTAATACTTTTGTATCACATATTCATTTAATATTTATAAATTATTTATATATACAATTACTCGATATTATAAATGTTATTTATTAAAAACAACTGTTATATGTAAAATTAAATATCTTGATTTAGCGGTAGTTAGCGGCAAGAAGTTTTAAATTTAGCGGAATCTAGCGGAATTACGCGTGCACTCTAGCGGCCGAATGTCCATCGGACCTGGCAACACTGGTACTGACATGAAAATGGCCGACAATGAGTGCTCAAATGGCAACGTAGGTTCGGCAAATGGTGTCTTATGACGGCCGCCGCCCAGTTGCCTGACAGGGGAGGTAGCAACCTTGTTGCCCGGCGCTATCCATTGATCGATTTTTAAACTTACAATATTCCTTTCGCTTGATTTACGTCCAGGTCAGTGCTATCTGCTGATGTTCTGTTTAACTGATCTCTCCTTTCACAAGCATTCAGTGCAGTAGTGTGCAATCGGCATGGTCGGCATCATCTTTTCGATCCGTAGACAAAACTATGTGAATGCTGTGTTCCGAACTTTGCCTCCATTTCGTGTTGTGCATTGAGATTGAGAATAGTTTCCAATTCTGTAAAATGCCTGAAAACAGTGAATCTTGATTGTGATACAAGTCTGTGCATGAAGAGAATTGGACCACCTCGGCCTGATATCAAAATTATACAATCTGATAGAAATGGCAATCGTTCTTTTGTACGGAAATTTCACAGGGGTAAATGACAATTTTAATTTTAGGGGGCATTTAGTCTTGTGTTCTCTCTTTGATTGTAAAACGTTCCAACAATATCAAGAAAATTTCCCCCTACAAAAGGTTGATCGCGTTTCACAGTACTCTCTGTTCGTGAGCTAGCAAACTAAAATCTGAGCTGACAGTGCTGTATAAAAGAATCCGAGAAAACGTATAAACATTTTTAAGAACTACCATGTGGGAAGAGAGATTGAATGCACTTTGTGTGTTTTCATTATAAAGAGTTTTGTTACTAGACAGTTAATTTTAACGAAG
Source organism: Gryllus longicercus (assembly GCA_038098605.1). Lineage (NCBI taxonomy): Eukaryota > Metazoa > Arthropoda > Insecta > Orthoptera > Gryllidae > Gryllus > Gryllus longicercus. The sequence goes on from JAZDUA010000107.1 coordinate 1,882,096, forward strand.
TAGTAATAGATTTACAGAATCTAAAAACAGAAGACTCAACTTAATTTATAGATCATGTGTTTCGCCTGCCTTCCGGGGAGATAATTCGATTGTAAATATTACTTATATGATTTAATTCAAATACAACAATTTTTCAAATGCCTAACATTGTTTGATCCTGTAACTTTGTGTGCCCTCTCTGTTGCCTAATCCCAGAGCCGCTACTGCCTCAAATTACTGGTATACATTCATCAGTAGTGCTGTTACTCGTAGGTAAATTTTTATCACTCGTTATAAGTATATGCATATAAGTGAATAAGTGCGGGCATGTGAGAATCTGTTTACATGTATACATGTGTGCACTATATGTGCATGAATGTTGTATGTAAGTGGTATATGTGTACGTACACGTGAATGCATGATATGTGTGCATGTATATGTGTGGAATACACTATGTATGTAAACGTGAGTATGTATGTGCGTAACCGTATATAAAATGTCATGTGCGTGAGCCAGGTAATGAACTAAGGATAATTATTGTTAATTTATGTCAATTCTTCTTTGTGAATTTATATAATGCACATTTCTGTATTTTGACAACAAATGTTAAACCCAATTATATAATAATGTTTTTATTTATTTTAGTATTGTATACGAAAGAGGATAGCGATTTTGTAGTTCAAGAAAATATGCACAAATTGCCCACTTAATTTATTTCCCTTTTAAATTATACACAGTTTTTTTTTTCTTTTTCAAAACTGGTTTGAATTAAATATTAAGGGCAGAGTTTCTGACAATACTTACCCAAAGAAATCATCAGTTATTATGTTTCGAGTACGTTCAACATATTAACATTCCATTAATGCTTAATTCAATGCTAACACTATAAAATATTTCCTGACTGACACGAAAAAATCTATACAGAGAAAACTGTTTTTATTTTACTTTCACGAGCTTATTGGTATTGTGAATTATCGTTGCCACTTACAATGAAATAATTATACACAACAACAATATTGTTATATACATCAACAATATTATTGGCAATAACAACTCATATAATTATTTCACGAGCTTACTTCGTAAGAAGAGACAATAATGTAATTGTGAGCTGGAAAACGGCGAATTTTCGACAAAAAATATCTTATTCCGGGCCCTGGGAACGAAAAATTGTATAAATCAATAACACTTAGTGTATTCAGAATCGTTTTGTGGGTCCTTGTTATCAAAAATTCGATTGTTGGAAAAATGTATGTCTGACCGTCCAACTGTTTGTGGTCAACACAGTAGCGCCAAAACCATTCTGCCGAATTTCTCTAAAATTTTAAAATCTTCTCAAGAAGGTTTCAATATTTTATTAACGTTTGTATACGTAAGCTTCCGCGGCTCGAATCCATAAATTCTCGGCTATCCGGGAGACGCCGCGCCGTTGGCTGGGGTGCCGACGTTTCGCCTGACATGTCGCAGGCTTCCTCAGGGCAGGCCCTGCCCTGACGCGGCGTCTCCCGGATAGCCGAGAATTTATTAACCTTTGTCCTCGGATAGCGAAAAAGACGCTGAAAAGAATGGTGCAGACCTCATTTTCGTTCAATTCCCAGATTTTTAGAAAAATTCAAATAGTTCACAATTTTTTCGGCACCTTCCTACAACTACAATATTGAAGATAGTTTTTGCTTCGATAAATTTGTTCTCTAAAGACTTCTTAAAATAATGTTATGTACTAATTTTCAAAAATATTTGTATATTTTGCGTGATATAAGCATTTTCCAGAAAACCAGCTCCTAACTTCACATTTTCTTCATTCCCACCAATGTATGTATCAGAGGACAGTAAAAATTGGTGGTAGTCCCATTTTCGGGGAGTTTCAGTATTTTCGATTGATTGCTGATTGCGGGCGCGTGAACTGCTAAGATCAATAGTCACGTAAGTGTAATGACTGTTTTTTATCGCGGAAGGTAGCAGTGATCTTCCCTCGCTGACTGGAGAGATCCGGTACCTGTCTTTTTCGTTGTTGTTTTTTCTGCAACCAGGTATCTCCCAGCAGCGCGGCATCACCGTAGCTGAGACAAGCTCTAAGCTCCCGACTTCTATTCCGACATGTGTAGTCATGTAGTGCATATGAGTGTGTGTGTGTGCAAGTAATATTGAAAAAAAAGACAAAGACGAGGAAGGAAAAATCGCGCGCGGTCTCTGGCCCGTTTGTTAGGGTACTGCTCCGGCATTCGCCTAGTGTTAATCGAAAAAAGTACGAAAAATTACCAATCGACCGTTAGAATTCTCCTTCAGACTGTTCAATTCGATCTAGCAGATAAGCTAATGTCGAAAATTCGGCCGCCGACGGAACTCAACTCGTAGAACCTCCTTGCCAGAGATACTGTAGTGACATCAGTTGATGCCCTGAGCTATCTTTGCCGGTTCGTATTCTCGTAAATTGCAATATAAATTGTAATTCTCGTAAAAAGTTAATATTGGAAAAGTGCAATACTGAAAACAGATCGTCTTAAATGCATTCTGCTCTAAACAATCAGAACTCAAAAGAAAGGTCATGCGTAATTAAAAAACAGTTGTTTTCATGTTATTTCTGCTTGAAGTTAATGCAAATAATAAAATATCATTGTCTCGAAACAGGTCCAAATTTTTCCTTACATTTGTTCCACGGATGGAACTATAGACGATTAAAAAGTGATTAATTAATTTTTCTAGGCACATTAAAGTCCATAGCATGCCAACTGCCACGGTCTTGACTCCCGTTAGTATAATGAATGATTTGTTTGACCTAGAGGTGGCAGTGTTCCTCCAACGCACAATAGTGAACCGACGCCGACCAGCACATCGGATCGGAGGAAAGGTAAATAGTATGAGAATACGTTTTTAAAAAAGTTTCCAACATGGATGCTATGGCAACGAATGTTGCTGAATATCATATATATATATATATATATATATATATATATATATATATATATATATATATATATATATATATATATACAGTAGTACTAAGCCCATTATTGGCAATGAAAATATCAATTTAACTCATGTCATACTGTCTTATATTGCGAACTGTTTAATGAAGCGAGATTTTAAAACGATAGCTAAAATAACAGAGACATAATTTGCAATATATTTATTATATTATAGTCACATAACCATTACAAATTGTTTAACAAAGTATGTGCCACGTTGTAGCACCGCTAGTTACTAAATTTGAAAAATTATTATTGTTTACCATATGTATGCGAGTATTCCGTATACTGGTATTCCTCGAGCCAGAATTTTTTCTGGATCCCATATTCGTAAATGTATATGTTCTCTAACTAAACCAGTGCTAAGTGTAGGGTAATCAGCCCATACTTCATAAATGTCCATTAGTCTTGTCCAAAAGTATAGGTGTAGTACCACGACAGTTCGCAAAGACAGTCCGCAACTCATTAAGACACAAACTTTACTTCCGCAAGCAGGCGATCTGCTAGATCAGCTTTCCCAAAATTTCCATAGACAGGCCCTTATCGGCCGGCGAAATATCTCGCACGGCGCGGAAAACGACGCCCCACTTTCCCGAGCAATTAACCCGGCCTAGGTATCGGCAGTGGCGGGCGCGCATATAAGGTCGGGGCGCGCGACCGTGAGCTCACACAACGCTCTCGACCCGCATCGCCGCCGCCCCGCCGCCCGCCGCCGCTCCGCGCACGTGCTCCTCCGACCGCCGACTCCCCGCGTCGCCATGGCGCCACGCCCCGCCGCCGCTCTCGTGCTCGCCTTGGCTTGCGGCCTGGTCTCCTCCGCACAAGGTGTGTACATGAAGGATTGGTCACACTTGGCACATACATCGTTTGGGAGCTTCAGTAGTGGCCCAACTCAAAAAGTCAGGTGTGGAGATAAATGAGTTTGAATTTCAACTTTGAATTAAATGCATCATTCTTGTATTTAAACTTCTGCCGTTTGTTGGTGGAATACTCTACTAAAAGATGTGCTGCTGTTGCTGCTGCTGGACGGTAGATCAATCTGCGATTCTGTAGAGTGCATTAATTCAAGATTCGTATTTTTTGAGTTGTGCCACTATTGCAGCCTACGTGAGACATGAAGGTGTCCTCTGGCGGCCAGGGTGCTCGCCTTAAACCGGTGGAGCGGGATTCGATGCCCCGTCGATCCATGTGGAATTTGTGGTGGACAAACCGGGTTTGCGACAGGTTTTGGGGGAGAGTATTTATTTATTTGTTTCTTTCTTTAACTTAAAGACCGTTAAAATTGTCGGTGACGTATTATGGAGTGCACTTTTTCTTGATCTCTGGAATCCCTACCCTAGCTCTAGTGCTGATGGCAGGGTCAGCCTGATGAAAGCGATTCATTTTTTCAGTAACAAGGAGACCCATTTCGGTAGAACGAGGAGACCCGGATTCGATTTCCAATCTGAGTGAATAATCCGTTGAACAATTTACTCAATGAATCATTAAGTAGTCGCGTGAGTTGTCAAAAACGCCCCGCCTTTATGTATACCATGTTTTCGGAAATTGTGTCGCTTACATAGTTGTGGCTGCATGTACCTTTCCCGGAACGCTTTCTGATAATTTTTTGTGAGGGGATATAAAATTGCCCGATCCAATTTTCCCGGAAAACAGCGTCATTTCATTTGGTATGCCGCAAATATCCCGCATGATATTTTTCTTCAGACTTTGCGGCGAAGTATTTTCAATTTTAAATTGTAAAGACATTTTTGTGGTTAATTTAAGATTGTTTTTTAAATTAAAGGACAAGAATAAGTGGTAGATATTTTTCTTTAACGGTGCAACTTCCATCTAAATATCATCAATCACTTTAAAATATATTTGACGTTTCAATACAATAAATTACTTGAATATTAATCATATTTGTGTCACTTGTCCTCCTTTTCAGTTGAATCTTTATTTCCCCACATATTATATTATTCAAGTGGTAAAAATTTAAATTTTGTGTGTGGTGTTTCAGACACCCAGCGCCACCATTTACGATGGGATATTCTGTGAGTTCGCTAAAGGATTAATACGAGTTTCATCGTAACAATGTCACAATACGAATATCAATTATCGAGAATAAGAGTAATACACGATGTGTGGGTACTTAAGTTTAAGAGTGAAATAAACAAACCCATCAACATTGAGTGTTCCCAGGGATATTTAACGCCTCTAAATCGTATCATATATAAATACAGGATAGGTAATAAGTCATTTTGTTGAAAATTACATACGATTTTGAACAACATGTCATGCAAATAAGGGGACTGTTTCGTCATTTTGTAAAATATTGCCATCGTAGTAAATTGTTTATCATTTTTTAACCCTTCTTCGTAATATAAAAATGGATTTTTTCACCTTATTTTCTTAAAACCATATTGCTTCAAACCTACAAATAAGAAAAATTGGAATATTTTGAATTTCATTACTTCTTTTCAAGAAGGGGATACTATTAATATTTGAATTCAATAAATGTGCAACCGTCATTTTACACTCAGAGTAATTACTAATAGAAATCTGATGAAATTTGCTCGTTCACTGCACGGCACCTCCTGAATACCGAATACGCACGGCCACCATAATTTTGCTCAGAATCCCGTTATTACATGACAGGGTTTATAATTAATTGATTACTAGTGATGCTGGGCGCGTCAACTGCTATGACAATTAGTCCCGTACGTGTAGTATATGTTTTGCTGCTGGAAGTGGTGGCTGTGATCTTGCCACGCTGGATGGCGATATCCGGCGCCGACCTACCGTCGGCTAGCGGAGTTTTCCCAACCAGGTATCTCTCACCAGCAGGGCAGCGCCCCTGCCGGGACGAGCTCTAAGCTCCCACCGGTCTCTCGGCATGTGTGGTAGTGTGGTGCATGTTAGTGTGACTGTGTATAAGTGGTAGGATAGGAGAAGGAATAGGAAGGAACGATCGCGCGTTGTACGTGGCCTGTTTGGTAGGATACTGCTGGGGTATTCGCCTGGTATTGATCAGAGAAACCACGGAAAACTACCGATCATAGTAAACGGCCGCTAGAATTCTCCTCCGGCGACAAAACTCGACCTAGACATTTGGCTAGTGTCGAAAATCGTGTCACCGTTGGGACTCGAACCCCAAGACCTCCCGGTCAGAGTCACTGCTGTGGCATCGGTTGATGCCCTAAGCCACCTCTCCCAGTTCATGACAGGACGTAAACGCATATCACTAGATGACCCTCAACTTGGGTATTATATGACGGCGTCTCCAACGCTACTTGAATCATGTTACATTACAAGTTTACCTTCAGTTACTGACAAAATACAAAATTAAATTTGAAAAATGCGTTTCCACTACAGAATAATGTGCAATATAAATTGGAACATTGACATAACAGAATTGATCTAAATATATTTAGTACAGGCAAACTGCAACACAACGTGTACTATTAATACGAAATTTCTTTTACTGCAATGTTATGGTGTTTTAGCTTTCTAAGTCTGTCGCCTCAAATTGCCGTACTTTCCCTGATGAAGAAGTGTTTTTTAACTAAAGTCTGTCCGCCTGTTACATGCGCGAAAGCCGTAGAAAGGATTTTCCCCAAAATAGGTATTCTAATATCTATCTACACGATCTGACGGCCTTACTAAATAGAAACGGATCATTCAATATTCGTCGAGATCCGAAATGTATGATATTCCAAAGAATTCTATTCGTGCTGTCATGCGTGTTTGCGCACCTACGAAGACAGGAAAGAGATAATTCAGGCAGCTGCCATGTCATGCGCTCCGGAACCGATGGCTGTAAGTGATTAACGACCCTGCAGTTCCCTCCCGAAGACATTTCCCCTCCCTCTGAGTGATGTCCATCCCCTCCTCGTCAAAACGCAACTCTCAGATGTTCTAGGCTCGTGGAACCGTTAGCCGCTCGCGAGGTTCCGCGAGCCACGAATTGAGGCATAGAAGCCATGAACGCAAATAATCTAGAGCAGTGTTCACCAAACTTATGAAGCTTGTGAGCGTCCATCCTACTGTGAGTTACCAAGAAGCCAAGAATAATGAGACTCTTTTTGGCACTTTTTGGCATCAACTTCCTTTTTTACGTTCGGAAAGTAGGTAGTGGCTGCCATTCAAAAACAGTTGCCCAAATGTTGATCAGAGGGTCTCTTTCAGTACTTGTTTGTGCTCTGTAGAAGCCAACCTTGAGCATGACCGTGAACGACCGAAAATTGCTCCGCAAGCAATTAATAGATCGCGATGGACGGTTTGGCGATCACTGCTCAATAGGTTTCTTACGTAATTCTATTTGTATTATAATTAGTATTTTTGTTTTTCAGTTGCCAGTAATGGCTCAAAATGGATAAGTTTGAAACTCTATAATGAACATAAATGTGATGTTTTGAATACTTAGGAACACCAGTTAGTAAATAATTACCGTACATATTTTTAAAGGGGTGTTAGCAGAGTGACAACACAATTACTGCAAGGAAGTAATTTATTAATTATAATTTTAACAAGTGCACACAAGTTAACTTGAGGATGGCTTTAAAGGTTAAAATTCGAAACGTTGCGTAAAGTAAAGTAAAATAAAGGCAAAAGTAAAATTAACTACGATAGGTTCTTTAAATATTTAAAATATTTATTTAAGATAAATAGTGATCTGATTGTCCTTGTGACAAGGAATACAAGATTAACTTTTATTCCTAGGGTTTTTCCAGCCGACTGTCGGTTACCCTTTACGTCTCGATAGGACGCATAATCAACCTTACACTGGACACCAATGCACTTGCGGGCTCCTCTGATCTGGTGTCAGCAGAACGCGAGACCCTCCCCCACAACACATACGACATTCGTACATGAGAAACAAGGGACAAACAACCATACCCAAAGAGGGACGTGAAACCGCGACCCTTCGTGACACTGACCGAAGCACTGTGTCGGTACACGCTCTTAGCAACATCGATCATTCAAGTCGGCATCCAATTAATTAATTAATTAATTAATTAAAAAAATAATTAATTAATTTTAAAACATCAAAGTAGTTCATCTGTAAAAGTTCATTACAATTTCTTGTACTGTAAACGTGCTGTTTCGTGGAACCCTGCAGAATCGAGGACTGGTTCTGCTATTGTTCCCGCTTTCTAATTCTGCACTTTAACTCTCATTTTTTACTGTCCCGCATTTTCTAGCGTACTCTCCTTTCCAAATACTGCAGCGAAATAATAATTCCTCGATATGTAGAATCCAACTTCATTTTCCCGTTATCGCGATATGAATTTCGAAGAGGCGACAAATGAGTGCTCAAAAGACATATCAAATGAGAGGGACAGTCCAACTGTGTAGTTGGAATCCGCTTACACAGACAGCTATCGAACTGAGCTTGAATTTCACTCGTTTCATAATTTACTTCCAAACAGAAAGTAAATATGGGTAATAATATAATATATTGTGACTTAGTTTGTGTTTTTGATATAGTGTTACAAAAGTAACGATTGGTTAATCCGAGTTTCATGGAAGTTTTTCGAGTTTTGTGGAACAAACGAGAGTCTCATGATCTGATGAATATTACGGACGCAATTATACTTTTCTATCACAGAAAAAACGAAAGCAAGTGATAAACGTTCACGTAAAAGAATAACTTCCCTACCTACGCACCGGATTAAAAATGATGAAGCTTGCTAGAATGTGAAATATAAATTATGTTTTAATAATATTTAAACTCGAATAGTTAAATTTAAACCTATTCTGTTCCTGTAGCTATTCTCGGTAAATACGAACATTGTTTTTCAATTGATGCTCCGAATATAACATTCTTTATTTCTTTTTGACATAAAGAACTGATTTGTGGTAGTGCAGGACAGGAAAAGTATTGACGGTTTGAATCTAAAATACATGTATAGGAAAATTGAATTGTGTTGTTTTCTTTTCATGTTGGAAAGCAGTTCAATTTCAGAGATCTTCCTAGAAATTGAAAGGAAATTGCTGTCTTACATCGTGTGACGCGCAACACTAATTATCCGCGTTCAAGAATATTTTAAGGCAATACCAAACGGATTATTCTAAAAGATATGTCTAAAAACTTCATTGTTCAAATTAATGTTAATATTATTAAGTATTTTTAAAACAACTCAGACCTCAACTTATTCTGGTACCCTTAATGTTGATATCAAAAATGTTAAAGTATTCTTAGTACCTTAATTTCACCCTTCACGCACTTTTGGTTGTAAATAAATGGATGGTTTTAATAAACGATCATCTTAATTAATAACATCAATAATAATTATATTTCGTAATCAATAATAATTTCTATATTCGTAAATCGAAACTATACAATTCTCTTTTAATATAGATTTTACGTTTGGATTTGAAATGTGATCCTGATTAGTGCAAATGCGGATTTGAAAAGTCGTGGACCGCACTGCATAAACGACGAAGGAGCACAATTATAAATATTAAATATAAGTTTTCTAACTTCTCCGTCAATTGATTGTTTGGGAGAATGACGCGAGAATGACAGTTTATCTATTCAATCATTTTTTTTAAATTCAGATATTAAAGTAAATATACTACCTAAAGATAATTCGCTGCATACCAAAGAAGGCAGTAGATCAAATTAATTTTAACAAAGCCATTACTATGTATATGAAATAAAACGAACGGGTTATGTTACTTTAATCCCGATGCACAAATTCTTAAACGACCAGAAACTTGAACATTAACGTATTAAATAATAAACATAACGATAAGACACGCTCCAATATTACACCAGTAATCGACAGATTAACATCAGTCAACCATTCTCAATGGAGTAGCTCTCTACATTGAAACTTACAACTACCAACTGCTTGGAATCTACCAAATTCTACCCAAACATATCTAAAATACACATATTTAAAAAAACAACTCAAATCCAATAATGCCGGTATTATCGACGTCAACAGTAAGCTCACACAAAGCAACATCTACAACTGTGAAAGATCATACAAAAGAAATTCATACCCAATCTAAATGTAAATAATCATCCATTACAATTGATCATTCTGATACTTCTTAAATAAATTTTGTCTAGCAGTGAATTGAATTGAATTATTTTAGTTATTGTTCTCCTATATATTTGTATTTCTTGTTAAAAATGTAGTTTTGTTTTTGTTTCATTGAAAAGTGTTCGTTCTTAACTGATAGCGTTTTTATATAGTACCGAAGGCTTTCAAGTCCGGAGTCAATAGACAGCAAATAGACGGCAGTCCAATTGGTGTTGCCAAACGAATTTAATGTTACTATCGCTTTTGTTACATCTGTGCTGCTCGCAATGCATCAGTAGGTGGGTTAATAAGGGAAACAGTTTTTCGTTATACTTCTCATTAGCGTAATTCCGTCAAAAACCGCGTATTTTAGGGCCTGATGTCAAAAAAAGGGGATGTATCTTGTTTCTACATGCAGGAAATTACATTCCCTTGCACGCTGTGTAATCAGAATCTACGTTATGTGGCTCCTTGATACCGAAAAATTGCTTTACGGTAAAACGTCCGTCTATTTGTGTGTCCGTGGCCTCAGTCCCTGTATTCGTCTGTGATCAACGCTAGCGCCTAAACCATACAGTGGATTGACTCCAACATTAGTATTCGCCGACCTATCTAGCCCAATTGAGGCTTGGCGAATTGCAACGGATATTTTTTTCTTGAAGCTTCAGCATTTTCATTTTTTCCAACAATGGTTTCAAATGTTTTAAATATTTTTTAGGGTCGAACAAAGAAAACTTAAAAATTATGCAAGTCTCACTTTCGTCAAGTGTCTGAGTTCGAAAACTGCAAAAGCTAATTTTTTTGGCACCTTCGTATAACTACAATATTAAAGATGTGATATTTTCATGATATCTGTTCTTCAAAATCAGTCTTTAAAAAGGCCATGTACATTTTTCAAAAATGCGAAAAATTTTCTAGTCATTTTGCGTGAATATAAGCAATGTTAACAAGATTATCTCAAAAACAACTTCAAATATTTGAATTAATTTTACCTCGAATAGAGCGTGGTACACTTATAAAAATAGTGGTGATCCCATTTTGAACTATCTGTTGTTTTTCTATTGCAAAACATATTTAATACTTAAATATATTATTTTAACATACCAAAACTACAATGTTGATGATAGAGAGTTTTTGGTTAAGGTTATAAGTTCAAAGAATCTAGCTCTTTAAATCAGGTCGTGTACTTTTTTTTTTTTTTTTTTTTTTTTTTTGAAAGTAGTAGTTTTTGCTTGAAGTAAAGACACGGACTTTTTTATTAAAAAGGACTCCAAATTGTTTTTTTTCATTTAGAGTAGAGAAAAGTTCGCTTATAAAAATAGCACAAGATCAATATTCGTTTATATCTCTGAATTTTCGACAAAAGTTAGAAAAAATAAGAAGAGAGAGCATGTGCTGACATAGCACTACTAGGAATAGTTTATGTATTCATATAAGCATAAATATACCAAAAACTTTCCGGTCTATTTCGGAAATAACACTTCATAAAATATTTTCGCCGACTACCTGCTTCAACGGCGCCGCCGTGTCGTGATCGCGCCGAATGGCGCGACTTTGGTATGCACGGCACGGCGATGTTCACGGCACGACGCCTGGTCTGAAAGCGGCCTAAATGCATCCTTTCAAAGTGTTCTGTGAGTTTTGAAAGCAAGATGTCCTCGTACCATGCTCTGTCGTATTCTCAAGCCAATCTACTTGGCCCGAATTATGCAGCCCCAAGTGGCCGCCGACGGATTTCACTCAGAGTATGCTGCTGGAAGTCGCAAAAATAATAATTTCGCTTTTCCCTATAACGTCGCTACAAAAAAATCCCTTCTGTTGCGAAGACTACAAGTACTTCCACAAGTGCTGTCAAACTTCAATATTAATGCGCACCTACACACAATGAACTGCTTGCTTCTGGCGGCGCGCGAAATCAATTGCTCTTTGCGTGCTCTCGAACTTAATACCGAAGATAAAATTATCGTTGAAGGTTGTCAATGTTTTCCCAGTACCACGATAGAAAATATATTTTTTCGTCACTTAGGAGGTGATTAGCTAGTAAGTAAGAAAAACATAAATATCTCATTCAATTCAATTCTTTGCCACTTGAGCATGGGGTCCAGCAAGGTTCGATCTTAAGTCCTATCCTCTTGCATAACGCAAACGATATGGCCTCGTACATTAGAAATGGAAGAACAGTTCTGTTCGCCGATGACACGAATGTTCTTTGCAAAAAAGCAATAGTACGAGTTCAGAAGCTGTTAATTGGATTCGTAATAACAAAATAATTGTTAATGAATGGAAAACGGTTTCAATGCATTTATGCATTTCAAATCTGCAAACGCATGCTTCATTGAAATTAAACAATACTTGATGTTAAGGTAACAAAATGTGTGGATCTTTGAATAGATTTAAACACTAAATTAAATTCATTATGCTACGCATTCAGAATTCTTTGAAATACAGTCAGCTTTCATGCAGCTCATTGGGTGTATTTTGCAAATGTACATTCCCGCCTGAGATGTAGCATAATATTCTGGAGAAGCTCATCCTATATTACCCAGATATGTAGATTTCAGAAAAAATAATTTGAATAATAAAAATATCTAACCACGTGATTTCTGCAAGCCTCTCTTCATTGAGCTTGGAATCTTACAATTGAGTTGCATTTTTATTTAACAATCTTTAATTTTGGTCAAAACGGGCTACCATAACGGTTGGAACATATTTTCATGCGATACTGATATATACAGCACACGTCATACAAATCCCATTCATCAGTTGTCTGTGTAACACTACAATAAATACGCATGTACGCCGATTTACAATGTATTGTCAGATTACATTAAACAATACACGAATGGAAGTTAAAAGTAATTTTTCTGCTGTATAGATGTTTCTATACAATTAGAGACTATATTGATCATTAAAAAGAAAAATTATGTTTATTTTAATAATGATATGTAATGCATATATTATGTTATTCATATTATAAATGAATTTTATTCATTAATTGAGCAGCTACTTTTTTATCTTTTTAAAAGACTGAATATGCCTATAACAAGTAACCTCCTCCAACTTCCGGGTCAATGACCCCCATCACAAGTAGGTTTTGTCCCTGACCCATTAAGCAAATGCTGATATGGCCCCTTGTTTTGTTTCTAGACATAAAAGTATCTTCCCTTTTCTTACGTTTTGTTGAGCTCTCTTTTGCGAATAGTGGTAGGTGTAGAGCTGGTGTTATTATTTAGCAAGAAATGCAAAAAAACAATTCGAAGTTTGTTTATCAATGCAAATAAGTTTTCTATAACTGTGAAGCAAAAATGTCTAACTTTTCAAATAATTTCGCCCTTTTTATTATTATTTAAATAATAATAATAATAATAATAATAATAATAATAATAATAATAATAATAATAATAATAATAATAATAATCTGATCACAATAGCAAGAGATTTAAGGCACTTAGGTAAGCGGTATCCTGGAAGACCAAAGAAAAGCTGGATCGACTCTGGGCATCGACGTCTCTTGACTAATCATGAAAGTGATATGTAACTAATACGAAATTCCACCTAAATATAACAAGAAAAATAATATTTTTACATCAGGACTCTTCAGACCATCGGACTGAGTGTGTTCTCCCTGAGTTTTGTCTTAGGCTCCCCGACAGTGGACCATCTCCCTTGCTGAGCATTATCCATTTTACTCAGTGTCGGCGTCCGGAGGTAGCCGTATTTCCACTTTTTTTTTGTGACTGATGGGAGCTGTCGAAGTACTTCGTAAGGTCATCTCAGCTTAGCTACCCGATATTGAGAAGAGGATATCCGCCTTTTGAAAGAAACCAGGATTCTAGGGTGATCTATGGTTATTAGGTATGTTCCATCATGCCACGACACGAATCAGGAATTGTACCGTTTGATTCCAACGCGTATGACGAAAATGAGGCAGCCAGTATGAGCAGTGAATTGTTAAGCAGTGTTTTCAGGGTTCAATCTTACCACTTGCTTGATAACTCAGCAATTGATTAATTTATTCTCTCAAAGGACCACTGGAAAATATAGGCTTATTAGACACCTGTTTTAATTTTCTGAAATAAGGATCTTATGCTACCGTGAATGGTAATTGAGAACACAGCATACTCATGTTTTAATTTAAATATTATTAAATGAGTGAACGAGTTGGACACATAAAGTAACAATTGATCCATTTGAATATTGTTTGGCATCAATTTTAAATAAACAGTTGTGCAAATGCACACAGATGGATAACTCACAGTTGGATGTACAATTGAGAGGTTGACTGGAAGGGCGTAATACAGAAAACACAGTTTTGAGATACTGAAAACTAGGTACAAGGTGTACGAGTATTTATCACATAAAATAAAATATTTGCATATATCACCCAATCAATCATACTAGTAAATGTCTAAGTGCACAAAATGCACTAAAATGCTCAAATATGTGGATTTACATTAATTTGAAAATGTTGTATTACGCCCTTATTACATAGAACAAGCTAATTTTGAAATAAATAGATTCCTTCTATAAAAGTATGCATGTATTTATTAATTTCAGAAATACAGAAGAATTTGCATTTTCATACAGATTAATTAAGATTCATTAATTATTGTTTTATAAGAGTTGAGTAATATATACGATACTGGATCGTTGTTAGGCATAGAACAGCATTAAAATAATACATTAAACCAATATGCAATGATTAGGTGTGGTTGCGGAGGTTGCTCCGACAGCGTACATGCCTCTCAGTCTCTTACATGCCCATGCGCGCGCGCACACACACACGCAAACGTCTGCGCCACCCAGACGGACAAATAAAAAAATGACATTATTGGAAAGGAGATACATCGTAGGTGGGAAAACCAACCATGCCACAATACTTAGATAAGTACCCATTCCTAAGAGGACCCCATGTACTGGCTCTCACTACTGCTCCATGTCTTTGCAAGCACGGCTGTTTGGGTCATTACATTCAGAAATTGTTGCTGCATCGAGTGCGAACGAGTTGAATTTGACATCAAGGACAACGCAATTAATGTTTTATCCTTTCTTGTAATACGACATTTAACATTGTTGCGCAGGTGCCACCATCTACAATCGCCTCTACCGCAGCGTGATGGACGGCCGAGTTGTGAACGGAACGGACGCGGGAGACTACCAGCACCCGTACCAGGTCTCTCTTCAATACGGCCACCGGCATTTCTGCGGCGGCAGCATCATCGCCAAGGATTGGGTTCTCACAGCGGCACACTGTTTTGACCCGTACGTTACGCGCTTTCAGCCAACTAACGAACCTCAACGGCGTTCTAAGCCAACTAACGAACCCCAACTCGCAACTAAGATCGGACGAAGTGTTCTACAGCCAAAAGCTTGATCCAAACGTATTTTAGAAATATCTCTAAAATATTCCCTTAGTAAAGAAATATGTAAGAATTAAACAATCAAGATATGATATGTGTGATCATCCATTTTTTTTATACAGACGAATCAACACACATATAATACTTAATCAATCAATACACAATCAATGTTCAAATATCGATCTGTTTCGTATAGGTATCAAATATGTTATGTTTCAATTTTAATTTTTATTTGAAAACATGGATAATTTACCTAACTTTTATCATAATCTGAAGGGATTAAGCAAATTTGTATTTGTTTCCAATTACCCACTCGTATATTGTTCTATAATTACAGTTTGAACCGGACAACTTCTCTCTGTAGAAATGAGCCAGACAGGGTGATACAGTGGTGTAACTAGGGCATGCGTTTCCTTCATCAATAGTCTACGAAGATTTTTTCATGGATGAGATTCATCACAATAGATATAGATTAAATAAATTATTTGAGTCACGTTCAAGAATGCAACTATTTTCCCCCAGCTCCTCCTTTTCACTACTGTAATTGTTTTGCTCGCATTTTCTTTTACAGTGCTATGCAATTGGGCTATCTGAATGTCCACGCTGGAACTACAGACATCAAATACGTGAATAAAACAGCAAAGGGAGTTCTCAAGGAAATTACAGGAGTGGCAATTCATAAAGAATATATGCCTTATAATGGTCATTATAATGACATCGCCTTAATCAAGGTAATTATATGTTTGTATGTTAAGTGTGACCAATTTCCCAAAACGTAGTATTGGGGTATTGTATGATATACAATATTATTGTGGATTTCGTTTATAATAATAATGATTAAAATTTATCATTGACTCAAAATAAATTTTTTCAATATCTGAATTTAGTAAGCGGTACTTAGTGACAGTAAGAGAATATTTATTTGAAAACTCAGAATTGGAGTATATAGAAATATGTAGTTTAAGTATGAGTGAGAGGTAAGCTTTAAAACATGCATTAAAGATAAATATTCAAAGAAAATAAGCTTAATACATTTCCCAAATAGTTCACGAAGTAATGGCAGTTCTGCACGATTGATAAACAATTTTCTCCAAACTAGCAAAATTAAATGAGTGGCTAAATTCTCTGTGCAAAGGCTTATTCTCTAAATTGCACTAACTTGTCTGATTTTGTGAAGAAAGATAATAAATTGCTTGTCATATTTTCATATTTAGTCACGAAGCAAATTGTCGTTCAACCCATGCAATGAAGGTTGTCATATTTAGGACCAAAAAAATGTTTTTGCTCTAAATCTAGGTCAATTAACTCGCAATTGACATTGATCTATGCACAATATTATAAATTTTCATTTATTTCTTATTCTATATTCTATACATTTTTAACTCGCAGATATTTGCAAAACTGAGCACACCCGAGACTTCATTACAAATTCATAACATAACCCTAAACCATTACAGACATCTGTTAATCTCACATTAATTTAAAAATTCAAAAGCATGGTGTTTGATTTATTGAAGAGCAGTTACACAATTAACCATGAAATTATTTTAAGGTCGCCACTCCATTTGAATGGTCTGATACTGTACAACCAGTGAAACTACCACGTCTTCTGGAAGACACTGTTGAATATACACCTGCCACTGTTATTGGCTGGGGCATGAATTATGTAAGTTTACAATTATATTTCATCTCGTTCTTTTAATTGTTCTTTCCAGACACAGAAGAAAGAAAAATATTAATATATCTCTTGTTGTCCACTGAAATGAGTTGCAATTTAAAAAGTATCTGAAACTCTCATCTCAAACTCGATTGTAATATAGTAATACCTCAAGATAAAAATAATTTATCTTTATAAATATACACTATTGTTACTACAACAGAACATAATTTCTAGTATTATTTATAAAGGTCATGTAATATTATAATACTAGATCAATCCGTGGGAAAATTTCGCACATTTTACAGTAACTTGACAGAAGGAGAGTACTTCGACCTGTTGGTCGAGTGCACTGGCCAAGGGGACAATGTGGGAAACTTCATAAGGTAGGGGATCGCCTCACTGTACCAAAACATTTTGCAAGGTCTCCAACCAGTAAAAATGTTTGTTCCAGCTGAGATTTGCACTTGACCGTAGTTTTCCGAGGGCAACACTTCATTCGTTCTAATCGTCTAATTCAGTTAAGAACGCCCTCGCTTCCTTATTTTTTCTATTTGTTCTAACAAAGAAACTTTGGCAAGTTGTCACGAATTTACTAAAAGAATACGCAAACGATGTCATATTTTGAAAAAATTGTATACGCCACTTTTTAAAAATCTAATTTTGAACAGTATGCCAATTTTGTTCTGAGAATATTCCTAGCTTCAATAATTTAGTTAAAAGAGAGGGTCGAACACATTTAATTTTTTACAATTTTCGAATTTTTAAAATGTTTAATGAAAATCGGACCTATTTCATATTTACTGACGAACTTTTCTACATTGAAAAAATCAAACAAATCATTTTTACGTAAATTTTGAAAACATCTTAAAAAGCTTCATGTAAATATCTCCATTCAGGATTATCTCCAAACAAATTAAAAATCCGTATCAAATTCCAAGGGCCTTCAGAACGGTTAGATAGATCAAATAATATCCATTTGGTGGAAAATCCTGTTTACGGTTTATCCGCTAGTGTTGTTCGGTGGTAAATACACAAGGGTGGACTTTTTCAAATAACCAGTTCAGTTTTTCGGAAATAAAAACGTGTGTTTCCGCCAAAATCTCGAGAGAATTTTCTGCAACATCACATACTGCATATCCTTATATTAGTTAGTACAGGAGAAGTAAAACGTTTTAAGATTAACAACACAATTTTTGGCGATCCTGTGTAGCCGAGGTATCTAAGACAAAAGCACTCTTAACTGTATCTTTCAAAGAAGTCTCTGATCTTTGGCATTGTTGCGTGGTGTATTTTCTGGGCCAAAGGACACTAGTAGTGACGTGTAGGCACGTACGAATAGTTATGACAGCCAAAAATCGGACTCGGGGTCAGGCATCCCTGTGATTCACAAAGAACGAAACAATAACAATAATAATAATAGTAATAATAATAGTATGAATAATAATAATAGTAATAATAATAATAAATGGCAATAAAAACTAATACATACTACTAGAATTATTTTTTAATTACATTGTAATTAATTGTATAAAAGTATATCATCAACAGAATAAGGAAATGCTGAGGCTAATCAAGCATTAGTTTCTACAATATTAACCAATTTATTGCCATTCTCCGGGCAAGGTACTTTAGTGACATATCCAGGCAAGCAGTGTCCATCAGACACTGCTGTACAATCTTTATTTTCCACTATGCTCTTATTCAACTTCATAATAATACCTTCATTATCGCAAAAACTCACAAGAAGTAACAGCATTTGTTACAAGAACACAAAGCACATTGAGCAAGTTTAAATTTGTTTCTCTATGAATCACATATTATGATTAAATTAGTCTAGTATTCACACTTCTTTCAAAAACGGGTTACATCACTGTATTCATTGCTCACTGATGGTGGCATTCACTGCAACATAGTTTCTGAATGGGACCTCGCGCGTAGACACTAGTGACATATCTTTTTCCTTCCTGATGAGTACGGTGTAGAACCACTCATCTGGCAAGATGCAGTAGAATTTAGTTTTTGCCCAACTGGAAGTGTCTTTTGCTGGAGTTCCATAGTACTTCAGTGAGTTGAATGTTGTCCTCTGATATCTCACGCAATCATTAATTTCAAATATGATGTTTCCGCATATTCCATGTTGGCTGCATATTTGACCAGATACCAAATGCTGCCACTCCAGCGACATTCAGTCACTTGAGGAAGAACGCTAATGGTCATCTGTTTTTGTTTTTTTTGACACGAGTATGAGTGTACGAGCTGATCCGCTGCGTTAACTTCGTGGAATTGTAATGAAGTATTATTTCCTGTTTATTACCTCCGACTTCTGTGAAAGTTTCTGTGTGGGGCATTGTGGAAAGAAAGATTGCTTTGTTTTGATTCAAAACGTATGATACCAGAGAAGATACCCTTGACTTTTATGGGGCTGGAATTCTTCAGGAACGATTCCAAATTGTAGGAAAGTAAGTAAGCCCTTGAAACATTTGAGTACCATTGTTGTTTTATATATAGATGGGCCATAAGAACTGTTTCACAACACTGTTCGCACATATCCCCACCATGCCTCCCACAACGGAAATGACTCCCGTTCCTACAGCCCTCGTGATTGTGACAAAATGGAAATCACCCAGAGTTCTCTCTAACCAAAAGGACACAGTCGCACAACAATGCAAGGCGTCTAACCATCAAACGTAATAAACAAAAAATAACTTTATTTCGATTGTTGTTTCAATAAGAAAATCGATCACCATCAACTTCTACTAAAAAACCATATTAGTGTCCTCCGGACACTACTTGCTCGGTTACGTTATATTAAAACGAAATAAATATTTTCACTGCTGTCTATTAACCAAATTTAGTGAAACTTCGTACCTAAACATTCCAATATATAAAAACAAAGTCATAAAATCGCACATACAGGAACCTTTTAGTTTACTTTATATGAAAGAAAATATAACCCACAGTGTCCGAAAGGCACTGGTTGCCCGGAGAACGGTTAATGAAATGTAATATTATAAGTTATATTGTATAATAAATTACTTTTTGCCTGCAATATCTACTTCAGCTATACACATTAGCGCCAAAAATGTGGAGACATTTTTGAATCAATTTGAAAAAGCTCCCGAAGTGAGCATGTGAAAATTTACGGGCAATCGAGGGAATCTCAATTTCAAGTTCCCAAAATTGTCAATTTTGCTGAACTTTTCAGACTGGCAGCCCCATAATGACCAAGCTGCAAACTGCGGAGATTGAGATTGTTTCTGATGCTGACTGTTTGGAAGCATACGGTGGTGATATACATACCACCAATATTTGTGCTGGCACATCTGAGGGAGGAAAGAATGCATGTATTGTAAGTAATTTTAACTCTATAATTTGTACACAATATTTTCAGTAGAATAATACAATTCAAATTTTAACTATCCTTGGAACAAGGGAAGGAATTGACCAAAAAATATAGGATTAAAATATTTTGTGTCAAAGTTCACCAATATTCCTGGGAAACTTTTTACTAAAAATAGTCAGATTATTACTATAAAAAGTCTGTTTTGAGATTCAAGACATATAGAATTTCTAATGTCTTTGATTTTTCTGAAATCATTATATTAAAATATTAAGTTATTGATCTGCCTGCATGAGGAGTAATTATGTAAGAATAATAATGTTATTAATTGGAAGTATACTGTAAAAACAGCACCATTTTAAAGAACTTAATGCAATAGTAATTTACTCCACAAGACAAGAGAGAGTGGATGTTTCCATGACAAGACAGGACAGTTCACGGTCGAGACCTATAAGTGTACGAATCTCGTGGTATCATGGAAACTTTTGCCGTGTGATGTGCAATATTTTATTCGAGACCTCAATTGTGCACGGACAATTGTTACACAATTTGTCCGTGTGGCAAAATTTATGTAACAATCACGGTAACATACTAGTATTTTCCCGATCGGGGGTTGATACGTATTTCGTTTTCTAATTTTTATACTTTCAGTACTAGTACGGAACGTACTTTCAGAATTTTCCTCCGCTGGTGTTGAAAAAAGTTGAACTTTCATGTCCGCATGCTGTGTAAGAATGCGTTACTTTCTAGCCGTGCTCGAATAAACATTACAAATGTATTTTCTATTTTTATATCAAAGCATACTAAAAGAAGTATTAAATATAATGTCGCACCCTTGCTACAAAAGCAACACCACTCAAAAATAAAGATTTTTGAGTTGTTACTATGACACAGTTGCAGAAACGATACTTGACCAGTCAGCAAAAGTGTGGTTCTATAACTTCCCAATATGTCCGATAAAGGGCGGTTGTGTGGGCACCGGTAGTGGGCGGCTATATGATTGATCAAGGCATTAAAGTGGCATAACTAAAACAAAGTTTAGTTTTTTGGGGTTAGTGCTAGAAATAACTAAAACCCCATTTAATCCTGTTTTATATCCGTTCTCATTAGGGCAGATACATTTGTTTGTCTTAGTAATCTTTCATTATTGACACCAATGTTTTTGGTGATTAATGGAAAACCTGACATTTTGAGTTGTGTCACTTTTGTAGCAAGTGTGCGAGGTGTTGACCAATATCAACACCAGTAGTGGCGATTGTAAAGCTTTACGTCTCGAGCGTACCAGAGATTGAGAGATCGGAGAATCGCTCCCGGCAATGAGCGGCAACTTTCAGCAGCCGGAATCGAGTTTGTAAACCGGCAGCCCTGATAAGTAATTTTTCGTGGGTTTCCTGACCGCTTCCAAGCGAAGGCCCGAGCAGCACCGGACGACGGAAAGAGCGCGATTTTTACCTATCAATTCTATCAGCCTCGTCTCATCATCTCCCCCAGTCCGGTCTGGGACGTCCCGACCAAACACACGTCGTCATAACTGACATACGCCAGCCTTGAGAACCCTGCAATTGGTCAAGGATAAATCTTGGAAAAAGAAAAAGATTTGTGAGAGTTCAATAAAATTTCTTTCTCAAATTACGATAAATTTCCTATGCAACGGCCACTTCTCTAAGAATCTAAATGAATTAATGACATAAACTTAAGATTAGTTATCCGAACTTCTGATAAGCCAAAGGCATATGAATGGATGTAAACAAAAATTTCGATGTCTCATTTTGCCTATTTTACGTTAGCGTTGGGAAACTGTTCTTAAAATATAAATTCAGTTTCAAGAAATTCATAGAAGTTCGTTGTCCATAAACTCTGTGACGACTATAGTATCCTCCAATTATTAATATTAAGAAGAAATGATCGATGTCCGAAACTTAGAACCTTTTTGGTTGCACTTCAAAATTTGAAGCTCCTGACATTGATCGTTTTTGCTCTCTACGATTCAAATGTAGATTATCTAAGCGAAGGAAATGGGCCTTTTCTATTAAGATGAAAACATTCGATCAAAAAGCCCCCCACATACACATTTTTTTAATCTCTAATTAAAATAATCAAATCTCAAAACGTCATTCATTCATGAGCGTATATACTGGGTAGTATTAATATAAAAATTATCAATTAATGTTACATCAGAAATTTACTTTGCATACTCAAAAATATTTTTTTCTCAGGGTGATTCTGGAGGTCCGCTTATTGCTAATGACCAACAAGTGGGGATTGTCTCTTGGTCTGTGATTCCTTGTGCCAAAAAAGGATATCCTGTGGTATACACAGAAGTTTCACATTATATCGACTGGATTCGAGAAGTTACTAGAGCAAATTCAGGTCCATATGAAAAAGAAGAAGAAAAAGAAGGAGAAAAAGAAAAAGAGTCAAAACCTGAAGATAAACCCGAAGATAATGAAGCAGTGAAACCAGAAGAGAAGGAATCTGCCAAACCTGAAGAGGCTTAGATATATTTTTTAAGTGAATAATATTGTATCTGCGTGATAATCACTACATTACATCAAATTAAGTTGCAAAACTTAATGGCTCACAAAATATAAAAATTATTTAGTGCACTGTAAATCAGGGTTACTTGGTCCTGTGGTATTATTTTGTTCCAAATGAAAAATGTCTGAACCATGAATAGTTGCTTCAGGATCATAAGGAAATGGCAATCGCACCATTAATGAAAAGTTTGGGGAAAATTAACCTTCAACTAAGTCAAAGTAAACAATTTTTTACAGTAACAGTAAAATAATTATTCTTCTGAATACAAATAATGTAATGTATTCAAAACAGTTTTTAAAATTAATCTCGGATGTAACCCCATCAAAGTTGAAGTGTCATACGGTCTGCAATATCTTACATCAAACATTTGTTAGGTACATTTATTATGCATGATATTTGGTTCAAAAATTGTGGGTGGTTAAAAGTGAAATGTTTGATTGATGTCCTGGATATCCGCAGTTTAGTAATCAAGTTATACATTAAAAAGGACTATTATTTATTTATTTATATGTATTTATACTCTAGTAAATGTGTATTCATTAAGTTGCAAATAATATTCTCTGAACATAAATGCTTTTTAAATTGTACTTAATTTGGAAAATATTAATAATTTATAATTGTAATTTCAGCTATATTGTATTAAAGAAATAATCTCTGATATAATATACTTTCAATGAATGCAATTTCATACAAAAACTGTCAATAGATTATAAAAAAATCAATTAATAAAAATGCTTATTAACAATTTTTCTTTGTTTTTTGCACTGAAAAGTGCTTTATATTATTATTCTATTTACTATAAAAAGGAAGATCTCTGAATACATCCTAAATAATGTTACCAATTATATTGTTAAAATAGGGACAATACTTTTAATACAATATTTTCATTAAATATTTCAATCAGATAAATTTTGGACGAATTAACATTTTCTAGAAGAAAACTACACAATAATCTCCCACACAAATTCAATCAGCAATAGGTTAAGGAGTTAATATGGAAACACAGATCGACTAATTGTTCTTCGAAGTCACATTGGAACAATAGCACAGTCATGGAACTAGAATTGATAGGTAGATCATATAACACAAGAGCTCTCGAGTTACCCAGATATCGCCGAATGAATTTATCTGATTTGTTTACTTAATCAAAAACAGTAGAAACTGTGGGTGGCGTGAGGGGGATGAGTACCATTGCGCACGTTTCCTTTCCAGAATCTCTTGAAAAAAATGTTTACAGTAAATAGTTGAAAGATGAATGAAAGTTTCAAAAAAAGGCGAAGTTAGCAACGTTTGAAACAGACATTTTTGCTCAAAAGTTATAGAAACGTATTTGCATCAATAAATGAACTGCAGGTTTTAATACTTTTTGTATTGCTAACTAATACCCTCAGCTCTACTCCCACCACTTCTAGAAAAAGGTGAGCCCAAGAAATGGTGATCATAGTGAACCTTTCATTTATGCCCAGTAGCAAAACAAGGGATCATCTCAGCTGATCATCTGGATAGCTTAACACATCGCGTAGTATTGTGAAGATTATTTCACGTGTAAGATGAATTTTGTTTCTATTATTCTTCCCATTCTCTTCTTCCTCCACCTCCTCCCCGCGAACCTCGTACGAGTATGTCACGAGTGCTCTTGCTGTTAGGCAAAGAGGTGATATAATAAAAGCAATAATTTTTGAGAAATAATTGATAGATTATTTATTGTTTCTGCGCTCGTCCACTACTATGGTCATTAGTCGTGATAGTTCCCGTCCATGTTATATCCTTGGAAGTGGCAGCACCGGAAGGTGCTGGAAGTGCAGCACCGGAAGGTGCCAAGTTCTCACCGGAAGGTGAGAACCGGCTCCGTCCTACACGTCACTCGGCAGGGTATTCCCTCCTTCACGTCTCCCCCAATGCGACACCGACCCATTTAGAACAAGTGCAACGCTACAGACTTGTTTTTCTGCATGTGCGGTAATGAAATGCATGTGTGTGTAAGGTAGAGCCGGACAAAAACGTTCTCGGAGGCAAGACCAGGCGCGCCGATACTGCTGTGTACGAGAATGCCAGTTCCGAAACTGCCATTATCGAGAAAGAACGATACCGAGACTTGGTCTGTTATCGGATACGGCGTCCGTGTCGATTAAATGCTGGAGACGTCACCGGATCTCTCGCAAAATGTTTTTGCGATTTGCCAGATTTGTATGTTGACCAATGCATACGCAATTTGGCGGTACCTGTAGTTTCTGTAGATAGCCTCAGGCTTTTGGAATATATGCAAAAATAATGAAAAAATAGTAATTATGACGAATATTTATTTTCCCTATTTTCACATAAATGTATTGTGAAGCATATTTAACTTTCTAAGCCTTTTTATCTTAAAATGGATTTCTATTTTCTGCTAGCCTTGGTTAAAAATATGTTAAATCATTTTCACTTTCACTAATCCCAGGCGTTCGACACCGATCCTCTATTTGCTGTCTAGTTCAAGTCCGATGATGTCATTTGTTTTTGAATTTGATATTCTGTATCTTTAGATACAAAAAGCTCGTTTTCTTCTCAATTTACTTCAGAAAGAAAAGAAGCGGTGGCTCGTAAGTTCCAGGCGGGTCATGGGAGAGCGCTGAGCTCAGGTTCGCAATGCAAACATCATTCGCGTCTCAGGAGGAAATCTGATAACCCCGACTTCCGACGTTGATATCTCTCCGTCCTACTAGATGTTCTTCCAGGAAGTTATGAAAAATAGAAGGAAGGCTCTGTTAACTGAAAGAATTACATGTAGGTCTCTTTCGTATGCCAGTGATGGAATTAAAGACAATTAAAACATTTATTTTTGTTATTTCTAGGCTTATACAAAATTTCAGTATTAGGCATTTTTCTATTGTCCAATAATGTTATAAATTTATTAATTTTCCCTCATTTTATATGGTGTATTACATATTTGATGTATGATAATGAATTATGTATTTCGAATTATTGAAAACTCAACCCGTGTATGTCTTTCAAACTTTTGATATTTTCGAAATTTCAAAGTTAACCCTGAAAATTGTACCTTTGTCGCTTTTCTAAGTGTATTTAACTCTATTTTTACAATAACTTTTTTCAAAAATTGGAGCCGTTTTTGAGAAAATTTTGAAAATGTTCGGGTGGCTTCATGTAAAGTACCCCCAAATTTTGAAGAAAGATTTTCAAAATTATAGCGCCTTGAGTCGAGCCAGATTGCACGGAGAATATGTATTTTGAAAAAAGGTATTGTTATATATCGTGTGTGCTTCTAGTAAACTGATGCTGTCACGTGCACGTACGTTCCATACTTCACGTAACAATTCCTGCTGCAGGAACCAGTGAACTACACGTTTCAAATACGTTGTTTCACAACCGAACTTTTCCATTAATAGATGGGTTGATGTAACTTATTATTTCAACATAAACTAAACGGGTATTGCAATTTTGCAATTCACATGCAATCATTGCAGTTGTGTTAAATGAGCTCAGTGAACCACATGTTAAAATACATTTTACTGTACTGTAATTTATTACGTGTTGAATTCATGCCAACATAAACTCTGAATGTGCCTCCTGCCGTGAGTAGTTATTACCATACGTGCAGTGTACTCTACGTGCAGTGTACTCTACGTGCAGTGTACTCTACGTGCAGTGTACTCTACGTGCAGTGTACTCTACGTGCAGTGTACTCACGCGCAGTGTACTCACGCGCAGTGTACTCACGCGCAGTGTACTCACGCGCAGTGTACTCACGCGCAGTGTACTCACGTGCAGTGTACTCACGTGCAGTGTACTCACGTGCAGTGTCACATGTGCTACCAACATGCCTTTTGTGCCACAATGTCTGCTTCCGCGGCATTCAATGCAACTGTTGCGATTACTATTAATCAGTCACGGATAAATCCAAAATGCAGGCTGCTGCAGCGCCCTAACCAGGCAGATCACGGCACGTGCCCCGCGTGGCGTATCTACAAGTCCTTACGACATTACCCCGCGCGTGCGTACTCCACTAGACTACACTGCAACAGCACGTGATTCTGTTCATGTTTAAATGTTTCTATTTCAAGCATTATTGTATTATGCCATATTGCACACTCGAACTCTTATTTTTTGAAATGTGCAATCGACACAATTTTTCAACTGTAATTGACTATTCATTGTAATGTTAAACGCAGTCTTCAAAGTGAATGCCTGCGGCTATAATAATGCCTTAATACTAACTGCAACAAACAGTTTTCAACTGCACATGCCTACGGCTATTAATTTCACTCAAGTTTTCTAACATAAGTGTAATCATTATTGTTATTAACTGTATTATTTTCTGCATCTTAATTGTTTTTCTCTTTAATCACTACATGCCTACTGACGTCTTCCAAGGTAATACTGACTCCCTCTGTAGATATAGACATTTACAGGGAAAGCGTCCGTGTTGCATTCTTTACCGCGGTGGTCCGAGTTATTATCAAAGCTACTAAGGTAAGGCGGAGGCTTGCTCTTGCTCATCCGAGCTATCTCCACAATCCACATGCCACCTCAGTCAGCATCTAACAACAACGGAGAAAGGCTCACACAGTGCTGTCAACAGAATAAGCTGAATGTAATAAATGGCTTCTATACACACAAGTATATGTAATGAATAAATAATATATTAGTATACATATATGTATAATATAAATATATTAAAATAAATTTAAATGGAATCAGCCAACCTGTCAATTTAAACCAATATTAGAAATGAATATTATTTTAAATATAAATTGTTTAAATATTGGTGATTTTTTTTCAATTACATTTTGGCACGAATTTCAAATATTAGTACTGTTATAAAAGGTTTTAATTATTTTTCACTATTGTCCAAAACATCTGAAAAAAGTTATAGAATGTCATGAGACCCATTCTAGGGGGAAAACAGAGACAGTACTTCAACGTTACCACATCGAAAATCAATTTCTTATTTTTTAAATTTGAATTTGGAGTCAAAAAATGGTTCACAAAAATACCTTCAAATTCAACTATTTGTCTCCATCCCCCCCAATTTTTCCAGCCTGATTCATGCAATAAATGCTGAAAAAAAATAAAACATGAAAAACGTTTCTCATTGTATATCTGTAACAGATTGCTCTAGGACGCTGACTTTTTGGGAATCTACGACATTTTTTAATTCTCTTTCACGAGTATCGCGATTATCGATTTGGTTTGGGGGCACTTTTCACCCGTTATTCGGGTATACCCTTTGGGAAATTCTAGGTCGAGGGAAGTGTGGAAACTGGTAAACCTTACGAGAAAGGGAATAAAAGAGTTACAACAAAAAAACTTAACCCAAGGATCAAGAATTATGAGAAACTTGGTATAATTTCAGAGACGACCTACGTTTAGAAATGAGCATAGAAAATGTCGAAGAGGACGAGGTTTAGGAAATCAATGTAAAAGGATTAAGAAAAGCAGTTGGAGAAATGAAGAATAGTAGTTAGAGGAAGAGTACCTACTGAAGTACTTAAAATGCTTCTAATGTTCTATATAAAATCCTAGCATACATCGTATATTACTATCTCGCTACAGAGTAGAGAGAAGGTTATGTACTGCTGCATAGAAAATCGGCGAATTTTCGGCATCACAAGTCTTATTACAGGGCCCCGGTAAAAATTTATAAATCCAGTTGCTTAATTTAGAAAAAAATCGTCTAACACGTGGTGTAACCAGAATCCATGTTTTGTGGGTCCATAATACAGAAAAATCGAATGACGGCAAAACGTCTGCCTGAAGGGCCACTTTTAAGTTTATTAATAATAAAGTATAATTACTTATTTTAAATCAATGTAGATTTTAGTTCAAAATAATATGGCTTCTTCTTGGCACAATGCATCATGTGGAATTGAAGCATTTTTTGCGTAAGTTTAAAATTTTGTAAACACTACTTCCAGTTAATAAAAAATGAAATTTTTACTAAAGTTAGATATTGTAGAGATCTAGCATGTGTGCAATTTTCAGTTCTTTTATCTGGTTCCCCAACAGAGATATTGCAGGTGCAAATTGGAAAAAAAATCCAATTTTTAAGAGAACGTAATTTTCAAGTGATACGTTATTTGCCAATGATATTTTTTTTACTAAAAGTGACTATACTGTTATACGAAAAAGAACAGAATTAATTGAGGATGTGATTCTATTCCTTCTTTGATAAATTTCCCTCTGAAAATCGAATTTCGTTCATTCGCCTTTCATAGATTTGGTAGCAAATATTTCCCAAATAGAAACATAGAAGAGATGTAAATAATACTTCGATTTGTTTAACAGAGTATAATGAATCCAATGATTTTAATTCTAGAATGTTAGAACTACCCACAGCTGAGATATTTAGAAAAGAGTAAGTGTCTATAAACGCAAAAAATGGTACATGGCGTAAAACAAAAATGGCCGCCATTTGTAAACCAGGTCCAATAAAAAAAAATAAAGATGTTTTTGAACAGTCAAAAT
Source organism: Gryllus longicercus (assembly GCA_038098605.1). Taxonomy (NCBI): domain Eukaryota; kingdom Metazoa; phylum Arthropoda; class Insecta; order Orthoptera; family Gryllidae; genus Gryllus; species Gryllus longicercus. Next base: position 1,911,417 of record JAZDUA010000107.1, read on the forward strand.
ATAAGGAAAGTTATGTTCAATATATTATTTTTTCGAGATGGTCGATCAACCAATTTATTCAATTCTGGACCACTTGAAATGAACTGACCCCGAGGCATAATTGTATCCTGTTCAGTAGCAAGAATGTGTGGGGAAATATTTGTTTAAACATGTAGAGACAGAAGTTAGGGAGAGTAGTTTTCGTGCTGGCAGGGCTTCAATTCACAATATGCAGGTGTCCAAGGAGGAAACATCGAAGATAAGTTCTAAGTCAATTATAGTCATATTTTGTTTAATAATCCCCTTCGAGATTTTGAATAGCTGAGACACAAAAATCACTAGAAAGTGGGATTGAGAAAATACTTTCTCGGGAGAGTAGCTCAGAATAAATGTTACATTTTAATGTAGGGCATAGAGAAAGGTTGGAAATTATCGTCTTTTGAAGATGAACATGAAGTAGGAAATCGAATATAACGGATTTAAATGCATTTATACATGTGCCGTTTGCCCCTGATTTACGCAACCCGTACTCACGGTTAATCGGTAGGTCACTTCCTGACGCTATCATGAAGATTTCATGCGCATTCCGAGCATTAGTGAACACGGGGTTGTATAACAATCAAGAGCAAGTTATCATTTTTGACTCGTATATATGCTGATCAAGACGAGACAGGCGCACATACAAACCCGCAACATCGAAGTGCCTGCATGCAACCCGCAACAAAGAGGTGCAGGAGATATGCTCCTCACACAGCAATATACAAAATTAAATGATTTTGTACATTAGTTTACACTTTCCTGACACTCTTCTACTCTTCTGGTCGTTCCACTTATTAGTATGCGTAGAGTTGTGCAAAAATAATAATCATATGTGAATTGACATTTTGCCCATCGTTCGGTGGTCGTTTTAAAAATTAAATTCTGAAATATTAAGTTAGGACATAGTCGTCCATTATCAATTACTATTCGTTTCTTTTCTTCATACGAATGGAGAGAAAAGCATTTTTTTTAAACTATTGTACTACTTTCTCACTATCCATATAGAAAGTAACACTAGTTTAATGAGTAATGTACAACGCAGAATATCACAATCACGGGAGCTCGCTTACTAGCATGTCGTTGAATCGAGATCCAACGTCTTCGCACGCTTCGCCCTTGAGTGGGAGGAAGTAGCGCGCATGCGTTGCCACCACCCGATCTCTCCTGAAGACGCTGGAGACTTTCGCCAACGGCCTGACCAGCGCTCGCACTCTGCCTGCGTTGCATGGACGCGCTGATGCCGATCGCAAAGATGATTCATTATCCGAAGAACGAATAAATGAAAAAATCTAAATAAACTCGAAGAACCAAATGTACGTTTAGCCTTGGGCACGCCCGACTTGCACACCCAAAACAACGCCACTGTTATCAGTGTATTTTTGTGCCAAACTAGTAGGGCCACAACACCATGTACGTTTTCGCATTATTTCTAATTTTTGCAATTTCCGAAAACTCAGATAACTTAACGAAAATATATGCGCCATATTTTAAGCGTTCTTTACTCTATCCATAGGAAAAAATTTGAGGCCGTTTTTTTAGTTTTTTATATAAATCGCAAGTTTCAAGAAGAAATAACGTGGAAAATACTTGGTTTTCAAAAAAAGTAAACGACTTTTCTTTAAGACCTAATTTTTTTAATAGATTTTTTTTCAATGCAAAAATATCTATATTTTAGTTTTTAGTTTTGAAATGTTAACTTTTTTGCAATTTTCAGAGTTTGCCGAAAATGAGACCACACATGTTTTTTGGAATCTTGTTTATATATATATATATATATATATATATATATATATATATATATATATATATATATATATATAGGAACAAGAATATAGGAACCTCTGATTAGTCTCCCAAAAAAAATTGAGACCTCTCTTCTGAACTCATTTGAGAGCCAGCGAAATATTTAATGCCCTCCACAGGATGGAGATTGGCTCAGATACTGGCTATTATTGACATAATTATCCCAAATATTTATAAGAATTTATTCAGCCTCAATGCATACATCACATACTTATAATAAACTTTTATTATATTATGCAGCAAATTATGTGTTACTTTAACACAGGCCTGCACTCCTGCAGGCATTCTGCACTAACAAGCCAGCTGTCTGCTCACGAGAACTTCAAAAGTACAAGTGCAGGGGAGACAACAACTTTGAGTGGAGGGGACAAGCCGAAGCGGAGTCGACACAGTGCATAGATTGAATACCTGGCTGTCTAATGTAATGAATGCTGTGAAATTATTTACCCATTTATTTAAATGGGCAAAGTACCGTATTTCTAGCTACAAGGGCCATATTTCACTATTAATGATTTTCTGGGCACAGCTATGTAACAACTTATTTTTTTTCTTTAGACTCATTATAACTCAAACAATATTTTAAACAAGTGGTCTCTCTTAAAAATGTATTATGAATTTTAACCAACAAAAATTTACAATTTAATAATCGATTATAAACCAGGAGTGTTACATAGTTTCAAATGATGCAAAACGGAGGAAATTGAGAGTAGTTTCTCACATCAAGATTAATATAAAAATGAAATATAGGCAATTCCAAGAAGGGTAATGTTTGGCAGAACATATATTTGTGACCATTTTCCCTCTTTATGAAGCTGAATAATACCAATGAGCAAACCTCTTATGATATTTTACGGGCCTTTAAGACATTATTACGAGTCTTGTTAAATAGAACGCAACAGGCTTCACCTTTTTTATACGACGTCGTAAACGATGAGAAATTATTCATATTCGTCGATTTAAAATTAGAAATATATAATGTACTATTGTCAGAAATTAGAGCAGAAAGTAATCATAATTTTTTTAATAATAAAATTTTGTAGCTATGATGGAACTGTCTTAAACAATTGAACATAGTTAGTGAAAAAATAATTTATTACTGTAGTCATCAAACAAAAAAAATTCAACATTACAAATTTAGCAGCATGCTAAATTTGCGATTACATTATAGCAAAGCAAATTACATTATCAGTCCTACAAGCAATAACTACACTGGTATCCAAATCAAATATGTATGTCTAATTCGTTTTAGGTTCATACTTCGACAACAACCATTTCCCAAATAAAAAGTAATGATACTTGAACTGTATGTTATAGTCCATCAATGTTCTCAATTGCTCTTTCAATGTATGCGCTACGGTTCGAGTAGCGCATTCTCATTGGTGGTCCCCACTCATGGTACGAGTCCTATACCCATCCATCAACACGGCCTGGGTTTGCACTAAAGTTGCTCACACGTAGTTGCTCCCGAGGTTAGTCAAAGTGCAAAATGCTGTGTGGGCCAAACAGAATATACATATACACTCTGAATTTATCACTACTTTGCTGAAAATATATCTATGGTATCAGCTTGAAGATCACTCTACATAACAAAAATCGCAACAAAATTATATTCCCTACTTCTGAATTAAATTATTTATTCTTTGTAAAATCTATGGAGGCATTGCAATAGTCTCTCTCCACATCTCAGCATATTTTATTCTCTTTACATTTCAGTTTCTCCTCTGAAGACAATAGTTCGTCACAATAGAGACAAAAATTCCAACACTTCTCTTATAAACAAAAGTAGATCAAAATTCATGGTTCAAAACCAGACATACAAGCCCCAAAAATCTCTTTAAAACAATTTTAAATGAGAACTAACATTTTTAAAAGGTCTAAAACAGCTACAACAACCTGTAAGTCATATCTATATATCCCAATTCACTAAATTGTTGGCATATTAATAAAAATTAATAATTAATATCATAACTTATTTTTACACATTACCTCTTTCTAATGATCTAAAAAAAATTTCCGATATCTAGCAAAAACTTCGTTTCTTGTGAAGCTGGTGAGGGCCCAGCGATCATTTTATACCTTTGTGATAAATCATATTTCAAAAATATAAATTTTCTATATTCTTTTCTTCATAGAAAGAGACCCACTTGGGGCTAGTTAAGTTAACTAGTTCATTATATCCTACTAGATTATTTCCATTTCCTATCTCCAACATTCGGAAAAAGAATTTCCGAAAGGGAAAAATATTGATTTCAAAACATTATTAATTTTTATTGCTCAATGTAAAAAGCTAACTACAGGCAACCCTCGGTTACAGACAACCCCACGGTTACAGACAACCCCACGGTTACAGACAACCCCACGGTTACAGACAACCCCACGGTTACAGACAACCCCACGGTTACAGACAACCCCACGGTTACAGACAACCCCACGGTTACAGACAACCCCACGGTTACAGACAACCCCACGGTTACAGACAACCCCACGGTTACAGACAACCCCACGGTTACAGACAACCCCACGGTTACAGACAACCCCACGGTTACAGTAAACTTGATTCAGTATCCCATTTCACTTATATTTCAAATAAGCATAAGAAGATTCAATTATAGTGAACCTCAGTTATAGGAAATATGACCGGGAAATTAATTCTCTCCTCTATTTGCACCATCCTGCTACTGAAAGGATCTTGGATGTAATGGAAGTAAAACGGCCTTCAAAGAGTGGGACATCCAACAGTGCAAGAGGCACTGAAGGGCGTCAAAGCTGCATTATGATACTTAGAGAGTGGTCAAAGCAAAATCAAGTATGGAGACAGCATGAACTTGGGGGAAAAATCTCGAAAAAGAAACTAATGAAAAACATACAAAGCAAACAATTGAAAATAATTGATTTATAAAGGGGAAATTGAAATATTGAAATTTTTAGTTAGTGCTGTTAATGTATTTTGCTCTATCGCTATATTAACAAAATCAATCATTAGGGAGTAATTCTATTTCATTTTGACTTCATCAGATACAATAAACAGTGATCCAAAAATGTAGTCCCCAGAAGTTCATTATTATCAGAGTCAACTTAAAGTACATCTTCCTGGATATATAAATAATAACTTAGAGTAAAATTACAATAGAACCCCATTATAGATGACACTTGGGGCCCAAGATTTTTATCTCATGTTCACAAGAAATGATTAAGTCATCTTCACCTAAGGTTATCTTACATTTTTACTGTTCTCACCAAGGCATATGTCAAATTTTTCTAGTATAGATATTAACTTCCATTTTGGAGCTATTAGAATTGGACTTATCAAAAACATCTTAATCTTCTCTAAAAATTATCTCGTACATCACCTTTCATGCATAGTTATTCAGAGGATCCATATCAACATCACCATGATAGTGTAAAGCTCAATACAAAGTACACAAGGAATGAAAATTAGCCCATGCCTTGTCAAATACTGCTCCGCTCATTCTTTCCTCTTGCCCGAACATGATGAAAACATTAGCATGAATGGGCTCTCGATAGAAATGCACACCAGAGTGCCTTCCACAAAACAATACACAGAGAAATATGGCCACAGATTTCCACCTTCCACTGATTAGCTGGGTTACTTCTGGAAGGTAATTTCCAAAAGCCAGGAAGTCCTTCTATGCCGCCTTTGTCGAGGGTGCTCAAGAGTAAAACCAGTGAGTCGCGCAGCTTGGCATGGGCAAAATTTGCAGTTTTGACATCTGACTTTTATTTGAGGGAGGAAAAGTCCTCTGGAACCAACATTTTTACTACAGTTAGGAACTCTTAAATGCGAATCTCTTACTTGTTAAATGAAAAAGCTCATAATTTGTACATGAAGACTAGGGACAGTCCATACAGTTTCATTTGTCTTATGGGATTCTCTCATAACAGGGTTGGTTTGTGGTACAATGGTACAATTTTCATTTTTGTGAGAAAAGTATATATTTGAGATTTCCTATGCTTTGATTTTTATAACAATTTATTTCTAATTATGCAATGCTCATTTCTGTTAGGGTAGTCCCATGTTCATGCAAACTTTCATTTATTCAGCAATTGATTTGCATGATGAATTAACATATTTAAATGGATGACGGAAACATGATAATTAGGCAACCAGTACCCAACCACTTAAAAAGCTATTTAAATTTGATAAAAAGAAATTATACCATGACAAAATGCACTCTGTTAAACGTTCTGGTGATTTAGATAATTGTGCTACTCTTAATTCAAAACAAACTCGATTTCATTCAATATCAGTATACATTATCATCTGATATACATTAAATAACTATTCATAGTATAGCTTATAAGCAAATACATTCAATCCCTTGTACACATGCACGTACACGTACACGTGCACATGCACATACACACACACACACACATACACACACACACGCATGCAGTTACTTTAGCCAACATAATTCTACTAGTCTTAAATGGCACAATACAAAGCAATGACATTCAATACCATAGATTCCTCCAAGATAAAAGAGCTGCTAGAAGCACAAATATCATAATATTATTATATCAACTTTTCAGGCTTTAACAGCAACTTTCAAGAGAATACAAATAACAGCACCAATGAACTAGGAATCCTGTTTGTTTATTTTTAATTTCTTAAGAGAAAAACTACATAGTTGTTCTCATGAAATACACATTGAAATGAGGTAGTGCACTTCCAAGAACTGAACAGTCAATAACTAATCATCACTAACAAATTAATGCAACACCATGAACAACTACAAGAAACTTGATGACAACAAGATATCAGAAGGATAAAATCATGTTAAGTTCTTCAAGTAACTTCCAGAAATTTGCTGCTCTTTTCACCAGTTCGCCACGTAAATGCTACTCAGTCTTATTCTGCCCAAACATCCCCATATTTATTCTTTGCTCTCTGGGGGCCCATTGACTCTCTGTCAGTGGGGGTCGAAGAAGGCACTAAGCGGTCATCAGAGGATGAGCCCCTGCAAATAAAACACAAAGTGAATAGAAAGGAAAATAATTCAATTCTTTTAGAAAAAAAGTCTTCTTTCTCATACACAAATTAACATTCAGTAAACCCCAGTCAACAATAATTCCAAGGATCAGATAATTTATGTTCATATTATAAAAATTTGTGTTATCGGATTATTATACAGATGAGTATTACTACTTTTCCTTGCTGGAACCCAAATTATGAGTAATGGTGAAAATCTTGTTAAGGATGTGTTTATTGTATAAGTGACTTTCAGAAAGTAGTGGCTTTTACAACAGCACATACTCTCAAATTACTTCTAAATTAGCAATTTTCAAAAACTAGTTCAATGAAAATAAGACCTGCACCATTATTTTAAGCATCCCTTGTTTTATGCACGGGAAAAATTTGAAGTGGATTTTGAGTAAATGAGTTTTTTATGAATTGCATGAACTTTAAGCGAGATTATGCAAAACATCTGTTGTTTTCTTTTCAAAAATACGTACATGACCTTTTTTAAAGAGCAGACTTAAAATGTTAACACTCTGCACTTTTTAAAAACACAAGAGTGTGTGCCAGAAATAAAACCAGCAACAACTTTTGTTCCCATACATATGAGGAGAATATTTTAAGAAACAATTTAGACCTATCTTTAAGCCAATTGTTCACAATATCTTTAAAACAATAATGGTTTCCTACATTTCACACAAAAATACGTGAAAACAATTCTTATTTTCAATTTTTTTCACATAATTATGCAAATTCAAATTTCCCACACTCCTTTTGTTAGTCTTTCAGACCATATCAGATTGGTATCGACAATGACATGCCACCATGGCATTCAAAATTCTGAGAATTTTTTTTCATAGTTGATTTTAGCTGTATGAAGTGCAATTTTATTTGTCGAATTTGTTGGTTTTAAATTAACTTTAAAAATTTAACTTAACTTTAAAAAAAAAGCTTTAAAATAACTTAAATTACTTTAAATTAGCTTTAAAAGACTGAGTTTTTGCACCTAAGATTCTACGATTTGTAACCATTTTCAAGAGCGAGGGCTGTAGTGTTAATATGGGCAATTAATATTATGTAACTGTTACAAATACAGGAAAGTATGTGCTGTGTTTGCCCATTAATTTGTTTTGTATAGGCACAGCTTCTCAAAGTGAATTCATTTTCTTCTAAAATAGAAGTGTGGCTGTGTGCAGAAGTGTGGCTGAGGCAAGTGGAGGAAGAAGAGAAACTTTTCTCAGATTCCCTACTTCTTTTCCAGAAAATCTAGAAATTTCTCGAAATTGAAAAAGGAAAACTAAAGCACCCTTGGACCAAAGATGACAACAGATTTTACTTTGAAACAAAAAAAGTTAGAAGATGAAAATTTGAGGTCTACAGTGTTCATTTACTATTAAAGTACTAGTCAGGAATAATATAAGATTTTAAATGTATTACTTACAGGCTATTAAAATTTGAATACATGAGAAACTTTTTTAAAAAGTTTTAATATGAAAAATTGTATGTAAAGTAATATTTATATTTTTAAATAATCATATTTTAAATTTATTATTGCAATACAACTAGATAACTCCCGATAGATTCTAGCAAAAGAAGTACGAGAAATTGGAGAAATTGGAACCAGCAATTTGAAAATTTGGAAAATTATGCTACACTACACATTTTTACTTTCTCGCCCTTACCTTGTAAGATTCATAATGGCTGATAACACAACATTCTTACGGCCAGGCAAAAAAGCCTTGCAAAAAGTGGTAAATCTTGTTCCTGTATGCAGTAAATAACTTCCTCTAGCACGTTGTGTAATCAGAATCCATGTTTTAAGGGACTTTGATATAGCAAAACATGTTTGTCAATCCTGTGGTCACTAGTGCCAAACCGTTCCGCAGATTTTCTCCAAAATTTATATTTTTTCGATTTCAAGTACAGAACCCAAAAAGAACTTGGGACCCTCGGAGTTTGAAAAATATTTCCATTTTTGGGGGTACTCTATACGTAGCCTTTTCTTTTTATAAGTACTTTATATGTAATATTTTCAAAATTTTCTCCAAATAGCTCTTCATTTTTGGACTTTTCAAATAAACCAACTGAATAAAACTCCATCTCTTTGATCCTCATACTTCTATGATTGACATCTTATCAGCACCCACATGCATTCTAATTAAAAGCAAAATTACATTTCTCTAAAAACTGAGGGATAAAAATGACTTCCAGATTTCCAATTTTCCATTTACACAGTTTTTGAGAAAACATACTGCTTTTACTGCCTGTACCGAGATAAATTCTTTCTGAGTTGAACGATTTATTTGATATGCAAACCTAACACAGTAAATGACAGAATACTTAATGAGAAGTTAATGTGGCACAACAATTAACCCTGAGCTGTCTTATTTGAAAAGGGACACATCACAATTCATTAACTTTTAAAATAGATACTTGACTAAGGAGACTGAAGATTTCCCGCAAGTTGTTGTGCAAGGAGAAATTTATTTGAATTATTTCTTTCACACTTTCCTCAGTCAGTACTTCGATATTCATTCAACAACCCAAGTGTCAAATTTTGAAGCTAACTTCATTGATTAAACCAATTTCTAAATTAAGGTTTCTTATGAAATTCATAAGAAAAATAGTCACAAGATTTGAAAAAATGCACAGTATGTTTTTCACTCTCATACACTTTTTTTCACCCTCCAAACTCAAATTTTCATTACTAATGCTATGACAAATTGCATGAGACAGATATTTCGCACATACCTATAAGGTTTAGGTTTCTTGTGCTCAAATTCTTCTCTATTCTTACGTCGAAGTTCTTCATAACTTGTAGTCTGTGATGGAACAGTCAACATTGTTTCTTCTCCAAAAGAAGGTGCTAAAAATGGAAATATTCCAAAATTCATTTCAAATCATGTTTTAATTAAAAGGGAAAATAAGGGATTGTCATACTTTTGCATACATACAATCTAATGGTCTGTAGGTATCAAATCCATCACCCATGGGTTGTTCAGAGTCCAATGTCTGAGATGCTCCAGCACTGGAGTCCAACTCAGGCCAAGAAAGGGATGACTGGTCAGCAAATCTAATTCATTACAACATATGATGCATTGATGTAACATTATTAACATCTGCATATAGCATTTTTTTTAATGACTATGAACTCACGTTTCATGAGAGACTCCTAATTGCCGTTTGCGTTGTCGTAACATTTCACCAATAGGACTGTTTGGAAGTTGCATCAATTTCTCAGCACATTTAGACTGATACGAAAATTTGCCAACAAAATAGCCAATAGTAGCAGCAATTAAAACCTTAGGAGTTGGACCAAATCTAGGATGGTTTCGCAGGTAACCTGTACACAAACAATTTATGTGAATTATGTTGCACATATACAAATGCCTCGCATGCTAATTAGCAAATTGTGACAGGAATACATAAAAAGACCAAACATACCAAATTTCACTGCATAGTAAGTCCCAATGCACATAATTGTGGACAATGGTAAAGATCTCTGATAAAAGCTCTCTTTGTTGCATTGTCTTAAGACACGAAGTTCTTCAGTATTGAACCGGTAAGACTATAACAAGAAACATAATTTAGGATATTTATCAAACTATAAACTGTCACATGTTAAGAAAACACTTTATTTACGCCCTGAGGTTGTGCTGCCTCAGTAACTCCGTTTTTTTCAGTGCCGATGTTGGGATCCATTTACATAAACGCTTAAACAGAACCGCACTTGACCCGCACTTCCATTCGTTCCTATTCGTGCCGTCTCTAGTTACCGGCTAACCCTCCTCCCATGTCTCTGCTCCCTGGAACCAATGAAACCGTAGAACGCGCAGACTCATGTGGACTAAAAACATGTGCACAACGCCCAAAACAGCTGTGGATCTCGAGACGTTTATATCCCACTTCATGTCACACGTATAGAAAGCAACGCATTCTATTAACTGTAATTCCAACTAAGCTATTCTCCGTTTATACAAATTCCTAATTAAAAGTTGAGGGACATAGAAAGAGACGAATGAATGACGATCCGCGATTGTTTATAAATATTCCCGAGGTTGCACAATCGGTACTTTACTTAGGGTGGGAGTTGGAAGAAGATTTATATGGTATTATAACGGAAGAAGCTTGTTCCATGGTAATATCACGAAGAATTTACACTGACATCTATATACTACATTCTACTATTATCCGCGCACATTTCTTGAGCCCTCGCTTCGCTAGTTGCGAGGGGAGTGGGGAGTTTGGTTATTTTCACAGAAGGAATTTTATATCAAAGTGATTCGTTCACTTTTCGAAGCAAAATAGTAGTTTCTAATACATAGGAGAGAATATTTCAGGTTATCAGATTTTGTCTACAATGCTCGTTGTTATTATTTATTCTTAAATCATCTAATGTTGTAAAAGGAGTGGGGGTTGATATTCCGGGGATTAAGAAAACGTGCGCGTATAATATTATACATTTCACCACCTGGTCACACCTTGAAATTCAACAATTACGCGGTAAAACATTAACATATTATGGTCCAAAAACAATGTAACAGAAGAACGTCTTGTTCCATGACTGCAAGGTCCTACTCTTCGTGTTAGGGCATGGTCACGGTATAAGAGAAGGCTTTTTATTATTATATCTAATGTAATACAATAATTATCTATTAATATTATAAATGTTAATATAATAATTACATATAATTATATTTTAACCCTTAACTTGGCAACGTACCTTGCGGAATAAATAGATTTTGTGACCAAATATTTATTACTCTAAAAAGGAAATCGCTTTGATTTGGTGGTCTGTATCTTATTTACAACGTCTTTGAAGAATATAATGCTGTGTTGCACATTATTAACGGCAGTGATTAATTGCAAAAGAAACAAAATCCATTTTGGCGCGAGATGACGGATTAGATGACACTTGTCCCGTAAATATAATTATTTTCGCATGATAGTGTTATATTTTTGTATTTATTGTTACGAATACCATATTTTACATGATATTTGAGAATTGTGTGCCAAAAATTGATTTATGAAAGCCGAATGAAATTATTTCTAGAACGGACTTAAATCATTATGTAGAGATACATTGTCAGATACCCAACGTATAACGTAATTAGAATATTGACATCGATAATACAACATGAAATATTCTGATAATTTAAACAGTACACTCTTGGCAAATGTTTTTGTACTATCTACAATAACTGTACAAATATATATAATAAGTGATGTAGTCATATATTTATAATTATATAAAAATATAATACTTTGTAAATATTTAAAAATTGGCATTTATCTATAATTTAATTATTAATAATAAAGAATATTAATTAATATTAATAATATATTGATATAATACATTAAATAACACAATATATAATACATTGAATAACACATATAATATATTATTTACTTATATTATTACTATTAAATATAATACATATTTAATTCATAATATTAAATGTATTATATCAATATATTATTAATATTCTTTATTATTAATAATTAAATTATAGATAAATGCCAATTTTTAAATATTAAAAATACTTAGATATTATTTATAATTTTCAATTAATAATTATTTATAATTATGTAAATATTTATGTCATGCAACATTATATATTTTTTAACCATTACAAGACTTTTTATAAATAAATTATGATTTTTATGTCAAATAAAGTACAACATACGTTACAAAGAACTAAATATTAACAGGGGCGGATCTAGAGACGAATTTTGGGAGGGGAAATTCAAAATGTTTTGGTAGAAGGTGTCATATAAAAGATATTGTGAAATGTCGTAGGCTACACTATCTCAAGCTGCAATACGATTTTATTTGTTTTGATTCTTGTCCTACAATATTTTTGCTTGAAAGTTTCGAGACAAGTTAAAATTATTAGATACTGAAAATTTTTAGGGAGGTATTTACCTCCCCGTGAATCCGCACCATATATTAATGATGTAGTGTTACATTTTAATAATAAATGTAATGCAATTATTGGCAATGCATCTCACAAGATACATACATATTAGTATATGGAAACTTGGCAACGTATCTTGTGAGATATATAAAAATTCTCGAACCTCGACACCAATTAAGAATTAGAAAACTATTTACTCTTCATATACACCTCAAAGGTAAATAATATACCTTTAAATAATTTTTGCCTCCCGTAAGACTTTGCTTGCCTAGTTACGGGGTAGTAATAATAATAATAATAATAATAATAATAATAATAATAATAATAATAATAATAATAATAATAATAATAATAATAATAATAATAATAATAATATATATATATATTATTTATATATAAATTGTTTTTACGCCGTAAGAACGGCACCGTTATTTTATTACTTCGCGTAGGCATGCATTTCGTAGTTTGAATCCGTGTCGGTGAACTTCGGATTAATTTCTTGACATGGCCTCTTAATTTAGTAATTTTTTGTGAAGTTAGTTGCGATGAAAAGAGGCGGGTTTAAAATATCTTCTGTTGTACTACGATCGCCCCTTTCCGTTTCCCCGCGGGCGGTGGCACGGATCGAAATGCCCGCCGGCTCGTCAGTAAGAGAATGCAAATTTTTATTTCCAATTCCCTACAGGTAGGAAATCGGGGACTAAGGGCCCCGACCCATGATTATATTTAGCAGCGCCTCCGAGAAGCGGCAGAGCCTTTCCCACACAGCCACCGTCGGCTGTCGCCTGTAGATTCATCCGTGGCCCCACACCGTAGCTGCCGGCAGCGAGCTGTGAGTCAAATAACTTCAGAAACTCCAGTAACTTTTGAACAGTTGAAGTTACTGCAATGCAATTTTCACGGTTGTGCTTGAGGAAATGGGGCTAATTAATACATGTATTCATTAATATTTTATCACTTGTATTTTATGATTATAATATCACTTTGTTTTATACTTTCCCGTATACGTACGTATATACGGAGTATGTTATGTAGCATAGGGAACGTTATGTAATGCTGCGAAAATTGAGAGTTCAACGGAAATACACGTTTTGGGGTCCCCTAATACCGTAAAAGTGTTTTTTAACGTCCGTCTGTGATCACCACTAGCGCCTAAACCATACGTAGGATTTTTCCAAATTGAAGAAACCCCTGTCTATCTGGCTCGAGTCGAATCTTTGATACTTTGAAAAAAAATTAAAATTGGGGGTACTTTACACGAAGCGCCCCGGACATTTTCAAAATTTTCTCAAAAATGGTTCCAATTTTTCTCATTTAGAATTCTTGTAAGAATTGAGGTCCGATTTTTTAGGTTTAACTCTGAATTTTCGAAATCAAAATTTCAAAATTTTTCGGGTGTATTCCTACAACTACAGAATTGAAGATACATATTTTTCCTTCAAATAAAATGTATTCTCCATAGTGAGTTCTTTCATTAAAGACATGTACATTTTTTGAAAATTTTAGTAGTTTTCGCGTAATATTGCGTGCAATATATGTAATTTTAAAAATTTACAAAAATATGATTTTCTCAAAAATGGCTCTAATTTTTTCTTTAAACTTTTGGTAGGGATAGTGCTAAATGTACTCTATAAAATGACATAAACGCCATATTGCTCTATTCTTTTGTTTTCTTCAAAAATTTCAAAAATGTAATTTTTTTGACTTGCTTTCCATGTCGTTAATATTTATACTAGCGGCGATTTGTTCACATTCTTATATTAACGAGTACACGTGCTTTAAATAATGTCATATAAAGTTTCTCAAAAACTCTACGGTTTTCCGTGAAAACTAACTCAAAATTCTGCATTTTCAGAAAGGGTCAAACGCCATTTTCTCAAAAAGGACTCCAGATTTTTTTCTTCAAAAATTTCGAAGGGATAGTGGTAATTGCACTCTTTAATATGACGAAAAAGTTAATTTCGTTTGTTTTTTTTCTTTTTAAGATATTACACAAATGCATATCTTTTAAAGATTTCTCACGCCGTTGATATGCACATTTCCAGCAATTTGTAAACACTGTTTCATTTGAGTTAAAGTACTTAAAATTACTCCAAATGAAGTTTCTAGAAAACTCAATAAATTTCTGTGAAAAAAGCTTCAAATTTCGAATTTCCGAAGACGCTTAATCGCCAGTTTTTTTTAAACGGCTCCAAATTTTTCAAACAAAATTTCCATCTAAGACGAGGTTTTACTGTTCTTTTAATAACCTTAAAATAAAATTTCCGCTGTTCCGCACAATTAGGAAACGTAAAAATTAAGAAAATGTCAAAAAAATGTACTTTAGGCGGCGATAGATGGCAGCAGGCAAGAATATGTCGCTAGTTCGAATAGATAACCGAGACCAAAGCAAATAGAAAACCAATACAGGAAATACTATGCCATTCTGTAGCACTGTAGCACCATTAGTTATGTACTGTGTCACGTGGGTGACGTTCAAGCTCCTGACTGGATGACACCGAAACCGCTGATTTACGTCGAACGCCACCACAAATAAATCGAAGTATAACAGTGGTTTCAACAAAGATTTTACTGTTAGCTCTCAGTTAGGGAAAACTGAATTGAAATCATTGAGTGAAAATATTCATGGTAGAGTAGGGTTGTCAATTTCACTTTCTTGGCTTACTTTATCACTGTCTTAAATATTTTCCATAGTATGCAGCCGAAAACGGTGAAAAATGGTGCTGATACACATTTTCAGTGAACTCTGTATTTTTGAAACCTGCAAAAAACTCGCGAATTTGAAACGGATATTTTTATTTTGGGTGATATTTTATATGAAATATCAACAACATTTATATATTACTATAATTCGAATATTAACCTTAAATTGTGACGTTATTTGACACAAAAGATCAATTGGCTCTCCGTTTCACTCTACAAAAGCGAGTTTCATCCTTAGGGAGTGAAGGTGGTTTGGTGACTGGCGCACATATGCCAAAAGGAAGGCAGTTACATGACTTCTCCCCATGTAGGTTTGGCGTGGCGCGGCCTCACGGAATTCCTCTTTGAGTAAAAGCTCCGTGCACATGCACGAGTATCGTGGCTCTAGCTTGAAGATTCGCACAGCTAGTCTCCCTAGTAGAAGGTTTTCGATCTGTACAAAATTGTGTATATGTTCGCACTCTAAACAACGATCTCGGATAGTAGAAATACCGTACTGAATGATGGAACATTATATACTCACCATACCGATTCATTAGCAATTGCACATGGGGTCCGGAGGAGATTGATTTTATGCCATATTCTCTTCCTACTATCGTGTACGTTATGCCCTCGACAATTCGAAACAAAAGAACAGTTCTCTTTGCGAATGATACGAATATTCTTTTCAAGAAAAAAAGAAAACAGTACAATGTTACGTGTTTCTAATTGTTAACCTGTAGCACTCTGGGCAGTTGCTAAGGCCTGGCGGATTTTTCCTCAATAGTTCGGCTAAACGGCTCTCTGGTAAACCTCTTAATTTCCTGACCCTGAACTTTGAAACATGAAAACAAGCGGCGCTCGGGCTTCATCTGCCCAATAGGGCGCTCTTGCCCGAGCAGCGCTCGAGTGTAGTCAGGAAAGTGTTAATTTAATTAATAAGGTTCGTAATTTGTTGAAAAGTCACTCAGGTGTACTCTTTACACGGAGACTTACAACTCAGCATCATGGGCGTGTGGAATTTGGCTGAATGCGTGATGCATCGCAGCTGATGAAGGGCGGTCCCGCGGTGATAAATTTCCGCACGGGTCGACATTCTCTTGCTGCCCTCAGGAGCGCTACAACGAGAATTATGGAGCTACATCCTCGTAGACACCAAGGTCACGTTTCCCGGCGGCGTGGCAGCGACCTCCGCTCCGCGGCCCCAACGTAAAGCAGTCGGTCCGGTTGCCCGTCCGGAGCTGCTTGGCCAACGCCGAAGTATTCCCTCGCGTGTGGTACATGTTGCTTTCCCTTCACAGCACGGCCAGGAATTTCACGACGCTTTCTTCAGTTAAGAATGGCCGTTCATTTGATGAGATCTTTAAATATTTTAATCAAACCTGAGTCCTTTTTCCATCGCAGTCGTTCTTACTATTTCTTGATCGTTCCGCAGGGATCGATTTTAGGCCATTTTCTTTTTCTACTATGCGAAAGGAGCATGCCCTCGACGATTAGAAACGGTAAAACAGTTCTCTTTGCGAACGATACGAATATTCTTTGCAATAAAGAAACCGTAAATAGTACAATATCAGATATTTCAAATTTGTTTCGTAATAACAAATTAATAGTAAATGAAAAGAAAACTGGTTCAATGCAATTCTCCATTTCAAATAAACAGCTCGGTACTTCACCGAAAATGAACGGCGTGCCATTGACTGATGTTAAGGTAACAACATTTTTAGTTCTTTCAATTCAGTGAAACTTTTAATGGAGCGCCCATTTAAATAAATTGAACACTAAATTAAGTTCTTTATTCTACGCTTTCAGAATTCTTTCAAATTCAGTCAGATTCCACACAGCTCGTGGTGTATATTTCGCGAATGTTCATTCCCGTCTGAGATATGTCATAATATCTGGGGAAATACATCTTATAGCTCCCAGATTTTTAGATTACAAAAAATAATTGTACGAATAATAAGCAAATCACACCCACGCGATTCTCGTAAGTCTCTCTTTATTAATCTAGGTATTTATTCAAGTTGGGGATGTATTGAAGTTAATCAAGAATATATTAGATTGAACGCTACGAAAATGTATTCAAATTTAGCGAATATATATATATATATATATATATATATATATATATATATATATATATATATTCTAACACGCCCACCTATGCACACAACTGGTACCTTCACCACACAGCCGCATGAACTGTAAGCGGGTTGATAAGATATTATGCTCGTGAAGCGAGCTTAAAATCTCTGGAGCAGGATCTTCAGGGTACGAGAAAGGTTTGAACCCTTGACACAATAAAAATCACACAAATTGCACATAAACGAGCGTATAATTTACCCAAAACTCTGTGGCATAAGTTAATGACAAAGAAAAAAATCAAGAATAGAATCACACTTTACAAAAATAATCAAAAAACACAAATAGAAACCTTTACAGCCCATTAAATGAATGAACACTTAATTTTCTTCAAAACTAATTCTCTGAAACAATTTCTCTAACCTACACTGGGAATTCCCTTTGAAAATTAATTATCTCTAAATTTAGGCTATCCTAATTACATTTGCACATGAAACAAAATTTCTTTTCACAATCTCTTGCTACAACAAAATATATTACATGTAGAGAACAAAATGTGGGCAAGTGCACTACTCTCAATTTCTAATTTAATTGTAACTGCTAATAGCAGAATACCGAATGTTCCAAATAGAATGATTTAAGGCAGGCAATAGCGCATCAAAAATCTCCCACTACAATGCTGCAAATTATTACCACCCGTGTCCTCAATTTCCTAACACTTTCTTGTACTAGTCTTTTCCCTGCCGACGTGAAATTGACCTACTTTTCGCAGTTCTAATGTTACCTCGAAAACTGTCCACTCTCCAACCTTGATGTCGCGTGCTGGCTTCTGCACCACGTTGCTCGATTCCAGCTTCTGCGTCGTCTGCGCTGTCCTCTTGCGTCCTCTTCTGTCTTCCTAGACGGCGTCTTCTTCTCCGGTCGACTCGCGTCTTCTTCCGTCCTCCCTAATCGGCCTCTTCTTCTCCCTCGGCTGCTACCGGCGCCTTTGATTACGCCCACGTTGTGGAAAAATGTCCCTTGCACTTCCCTGAATGCTAGTGCAAGTGCCTCGCTCGTTCCTACTTTTACTCCGTTAATCAAGAACTTTCAGAGCTTTTTTCACAACGGGTAACTTTTTACTTCCCGTATTGGTTAATAGAAGAACACTTTACTAATTCTTCACTACTTCGCGGACGACTAACTAGCACGTCTGTGCGACGCCGAAAACTCCTACCTAGCAGTCGTTGCGGCGGCAAATACTATCTAAGTTGACGAGCGGTGATTAAATGCTGCTTACTCGACGAACGGCGACAACCAGAAGAGAGCTGCTTACTCGACGCGTGCTGGCAAGAAAAAGAGAACTTCCGCTTGCGATCTCGGGTATTTATGGTTCGAAGCCTGGGGAAATTGTCCGTGGCGGGGGTATTTCTCCTCCTTCAACCCTTCACCAGGAAAAACGTTGCTTGCTAGTACGTCTTTGATTAGTACGAGCAACGGATACCAGGCTGCGCGTTTAGATACTCTGGTTTTCGCCTGCTCTCCTCACTGCCTGTGGGTGTTCATGCAGACGAAACGGTGATGTTATGGGGTCGCACAATCCCATAATGCCACAATATATATATATATATATATATATATATATATATATATATATATATAGTGGCGATATGGGATTATACAACCCCATAACACCACTGTTTCATCGGCATGAACGTTTACAGGCAGCGAGAAGAGCGGCCGAAAACAACAGTATCAAAACGCGCAGCCTGGTATCCGTTGCCGGTACTAATTTTGACGTACTAGCAAGCGACGTTTTTCCTGGTAGAGGGTTGAAGGAGGAGAAATTATCCCCGCCACGGAGAAACTTCCCCAGGCAACGCCAATAAATACGCTAACGCGCAAGCGGGAGCTCTCTTTTGTCGCCACCTCGCCTGGAGTCAACATCTCTCTTTTTCCTATCAGCGTTCGCCGAAGAAGCAGCTCTCCTGGTAATCACCGCTCGGCAAGTAAGCAGATTTTCGTCAACGCTCGTCAGGTCAGATAGTATTCGCCGCCGTAACGACTTTTTAGATAGGAGTTTCCGGCGTTGCAAAGACGTTTAGTTAGTCGTCCGCGCAGTAGTGAGGAATAGTAAAGTATTCTTTTATTAACGAGTACAGGAAGTGAAAAGTTGCCCGTTGTCAGGAAAGCTCGGAAAGTTCTTGATTAACAGAATAAAAGTTAGGAACGAGCGAAGTACTTGCACTAGCAGTCAGGGAAGTGCAAGGGACATTTTCTACAAATTGGGCGTAATCGAAGGCGGTAGCAGCCGTGGGAGGAGAAGAAACCGATTAGTGGAGACGGAAGAATACGCGAGTCGACCGGGAGAAGACGCCGTTCAGGAAGATAGAAGAAAACGCAAGAGGACAGCGCAGGCAACGCAGATCTTCGGAATCGAGCAACGCGGTGCGGAACCCAGCACGCGACTTCAAGGTTGAAAAGTGGACAGTTTCGAGGTAACCTGTAGAACTACGAAATTAGGTCAAGTTCACGTCGGCAGGGAAAGAATAGTTCCAGAAGTATTAGAAAATTGAGGACACGGGTGTTAATAATTTGCAGCTTTGCAGTGGGAGATTTGGATGCGTAATTGCTTGCCTTAAACCATTCTATTGGAGCAGTCATTATTCTGTTATTAGCAGTTATAATTAAAAGATAAACTGAGAGTAGTGCGCTTGCCCACATATTATTCATTGTATGTTATGTTTTTTAAAGAAAGGCAAGAGATTGTAAATTAAGTTTAATTTCACGTGCAATTGTAACTAGTGTAATTTAAATTTAGGCGTATTGAGTTTTCAAAGGGAATTCCCAGTACTGGCTAAAGAAATTGTTTCAGAAAATAGTTCTGAAGAAAATTAAGAGATTATTCATTAAATAGGCTGAAAAGATTTATTTTGTGTTTATTTGAATATTTTTGAAAAGTGTGATTTTGGTTTTTGATTTGTTTTTCTTTGTTATCAACTCACGCCACAGAATTTTGAGTGAATTATATGCTCGTTTATGTGTGATTTGTGTGTCTTTTATTGTGTCGAGGGTTCAGACCTTTCTCGTACCCGAAAGATCCTGCTTCCTGAGATTCTAAGCTCGCTTCACGAGCATAATATCTTAACGACCTGCTTACAGTGCATGCGGCTGAGTGTGCAGAAGGTATACAGTTTGTGTGTGGGTAAAGGGGGTGTTAGATATTATATATATATATATATATATATATATATATATATATACATATATATACATATATATACATATATATAAACTCAGCAAGTTAGGTACTAAAAGGATGTAAGTGTATAGTGTCGCGCGACGGCCGTGCGCGGCGCTATCAGCTCAGGTGACAAAACACCTCTCCTAAGGTGGTGGTGGGCGCTTCAATTTGCTTGATCGCCACTACATCCTCCGGGCCTAAATGCGACGCGAACCGTACTTGGTGTCGCAACCTGCGTAATGGCAGGTTCTCTCCAGGCGGGGCTCCCGGCTCTCCCTTCGGCTGCTCCGTCGACACGGGTTGCAGATCTCCATCCGCTGACGCCTCGTTGTCGGGACGGTTAATGGTCCCGCGCCGCTTGTCCACGCTGCCTGATCTCCTGGGACATCTCTAACTAAATGCCGCAGCGCTCTCTCACTATATTCTTGCTCTCACCCCGAGCCATAATTATTCACTTCGACGTGTCCATATCAGTGCCTAAGCTTCCTCTGGTGGCGATTGACGCGCTTATATAAAGTTCTTACTTCAAATGTTCCGGCCCTCAATACTGCTGTTATTATTCCGGCATCCCACGCTGGGTCTTTCTTTAAAGTTGAACTATAGACCGTACCTCTCCCTCTGAACTTATGGGGGAGCCTACCGACACATGACTGTCCCCCGGCTGCAATAAAGACAGCTCAATATGGGGCTGGCGTCCATGAAAAATTTCCGCCGTGCTATTTCCCTTTAGGCCCGGAAGTGACCTATACCACGCCAATATTTGCAAACAGTGGCCTACTTTTGCTCGTTCATGCTATCCTCGTTTTTCTCATGGCCACCTTGAAGGTTCTCACAAACCTCTCCGCCCCACCGTTGGATTGTGGGTGGAAGAGCGGCGCACACACACATGCTGCACCCCGCTCTCGGTGCACAATTTTCTGAATTCCGATGAGCTGATCTGCGGGACATTATCGGAGACCACCGTGTCCGAGAGGCCCTCGGTGTCAAAGACCTTCTCCACGGCGTCCACTATGGATATCATTTTTCAATGTTTTTAATCATGTTTTAATGTCCTCTGACATGCCCTCCCAACAACGGTACTTACTGCTTGGTGAGCACCAACCCCCAAAACCCCTTGTGCAGCAACGTGAAGACTTGCAGCTTCAAAGACCTTGACACTTCCACTCTCGTACTTTCCTCTGAATTGATGAGTAATACTCCTGCTTTGATGATAACCTGTCCTTCGCAAACCACACTCCGTTGCTGCGAAGACGGGCTGGCTAACCTTGTCGCACGTACTCAATCACCACCTTCAACACCTCGTCCTTCTTGGTTTCCCGTGCCACCATTTCTGCATCCACCGGGAAGTCGTGGACCTGCTGTAACTCCTCCATGTCCACTTGTAGGCATTCTTCTTCTTCTTCTTCTTCTTCTTCTTCTTCTTCTTCTTCATCTTCTTCTTCTGTGTCGAAGGACGCGTCTTGCCCCGCCAGCAACCTGGACAGGGTCTCCGCATTTCTCTGCTGCGTAGTGGATCTGTAATGAATTGAGTAATTATAGTCCGATAAGAATAGGGCGCACCATTGCAGCTTTTTCATCGTTCCTACGGTAGTTTCTTGCCCAGGTGAAAAAGATATATCAACGGTTCGTGATCCGTTATCAGGTAGAACTTTGCACCGTACAGAAATTCAGTAAACTTCCTTATACCGAACACCAAAGCCGAAGCCTCGTTTTCAATCTGCGAGTATATTTTATGCTTGTTGAGTGTCTTGGAGGTAAACACTATCGGCCTCACGTTGCCGTCCTCGTCCTTTTGTGAGAGAACCGCCACGATGCCATAGTCAGAGGCGTGTGCCGCTACTGTAGTGACCCTGCCTGGTTTAAATTGAGAAAGTTTAGTTGCCTTCACTATGTATTTCTTCAACCTATCCAAGGTCTTTTGACATTGCCTAGTCCACTCGAATTTCGCCCCTTTCTTCTTAAGCGCGTGGAGTGGAGCTGCTGTGGATGCAACAGTTGAGATGAATTTATTCTAGTAATTGAGTTTTCCTATAAAGGTCTGCACGTATTTCACGTCCTTGGGGAATAGAAGGTTTACAATTGCTTGCACATGTTCCTGTGTAGGGGCTATGCCCTCAGAATTAAGCACGTGCTCCAGAAAAACAATGCCATTTTTAAAGAACACACACGTCTCTTTATTCACTTTAAGCTCATTTTCTCTGATTGCCCCTAACAAGCTCTTCAGGATGGCTTCATGCTCCTGCCGTGATGCTCCTGTGACTATTATGTCTAAATAATCGCTGCACCTGGAAAGCTGAGCTGTCAGCTGCCCCAAGCATCTTTGGAACAAAGTTGCTGGCGAGTTAACACCGAGCCTGTTGTACTTAAATAGCTCCAACGGCATGTTGATTACCAGGATTTCTTTTGCTGTCTCATGCAGCGATATCTGCAGATACGCATCGAGGAGGCCTATTGTAATAAATTGCTTTCTTCCCCAACTATCTTATGAAAAATATACTCCAGCCTGGAAATTGGATCCTGTTCAAGTACTCCTATATCCGACAGACAACTGTTCGTTGACCGTGCTTTTGAAATCACCTATAGTCTCACTGTCCCACTGCTTCTTCACTAAGACCAAAGGAGTCGGCCACTGGCTCGTTGCCATTCGCTAAATTACACCTTGCTATTCCAACCTTTTGATTTTCGTTTTCATCTTGCCCCGTAGGGTCCACGGCACCCGCCCTGCATTAAGTGCAGCTGGGCCGTGAACATGTTGCACTCAACCAAGCTCCGGTTCGAACACCTCCGGAAACGCACTACAACTCCTCCACAATTTTCTCGCCTTCCCGTACTGACCTCGCCTACCATGCCAAAACCTAATTTCTTAAAAGAGACTAACTCCAGAATGTTCGAGACATCATGTCTGGCCACCACATAAATTTCCAGATTTGCCAACTTTTCTTAAATGCTGTTTCCACCACTATTTTCCCCCGTATGTTGATCGGGTTTATTCCAAACACACTCAACCGTTTGTTCACTTTAACACACTCCGAGGCTCCCAATTTCTCATAAGTCTGTAGGTTTATAAGTGTCGCGGCCGCTCCCGAGTTTTCTAGCAAATTCACTGACACGCCTGCGCTCTCACTGACCCTGAGACGCTCCCTGTCGTCCTAGCTCAGAACTTCGTGCAATGTGTCCACATCCATAACGTCCTCTTTTCTTACGACCCTCGAGCACGACCTTCTCAGCTTGCTCTTACACCCCTCCCTGATGTGCCTTATTTTTCCGCACTTAAAGCATTCAGCGTGGCGAAACTTACAATTTTCTATCGCGTGCCTCTTCCCACAGCCCCGGTACTGCCTCGTCAGCTCTTTACACCTGTATGACTCCAACTTTTCACTACCCAGACTACTTTCGCTGGACGAGCACCTGCTGCTCGCACCCTCGGCCTTTTTCTACCCTTCACCTCGGACACCCACAACGAGCCGGCTATACGGTGTGCCGTGCGCTGCGTCATCAACTGCCGCCTGCTTCTTGACTTCCTCCAAGGACGGATCGCTTCCACCTAATTTGTTCACTTAAAGTGTGCAGAATAATCAAGACCCTGATAAGTGCGTCGGCGTACGACTCTCCACAACCTTCCGCCTGACATTTGAATTGGCACTCCTTCGCGCTCCCCAATAAGTCGGCCCAATAGCAATAGCACTCCCCATACGTCTGCCCTGCTTTCTTCCTGTCCTGCAAGACCGTGAACCTGGCTGCCACCACGTGTGGTGGTTGAGCAAAATGTTTACTTAGATTCGCTTTTATTTTCGACCTCTTTCACGTATCTATCCGAGAAAGGCTTCTTTACTAGGTCTGTTACATATTTACCTGCCGAGCTCAAAAAGAAGGGCCGCCTTGTGCTGTCTGTCGTCATTCAGTGACACTATATTCTGGTCGAATTTCTCTACATCGTCTCCACATTGCTCTATTGAGTCACATCAAATGATAGGTATGGGGGTGGCGTTCGTTTGCCGACGGCCACACTCACCGCTTCCGAATCTTTCATCATCACCTTTTGTTTCTGAAAGGCCTCTTGGTGCCGAAGCCTCTTGGTGCCGAAGCCTCTTGGTGCCGAAGTCTCTTGGTGCCGAAGTCTCTTGGTGCCGAAGTCTCTTGGTGCCGAAGTCTCTTGGTGCCGTTGCCTCTTGGTGCTGCTGCAGTTGTCCTACAGCCGTCTCCTACTGAAGCTGTAGTTGTTGCTGGAGCGCCACCTATTGCTGCTGTAGCTGCTGCTGCAAAAACCTCACCATCTTGACCTGTCTTGTGCTGTCCTCGGAGCTCCCTGCAAGTCTGGTTTCCCTCGTCGGCAGTTTGTTGTGACCGAGGACATAAAGAGAACAAAAGAAATCTAAAATCCAGAAATTATATACTTTTAATCCGACTGTCCGTAGTCTATCCGTAGTCCCGAACTCATAAGCGAAAATACAGTTCCATTAACCAATACTCCACGAGACATACCAAAACGTTGCCAAGCCGCTAATAACCCGTAAACAGATCCAGGGTCGTATTCCTGAAACAATTTCATTTACTATACACTTGGCTATAGCTCTTCTGATCTAATGCCATGGCCAACGCCCTTCTCCGCCACCCAATCGAGGGGAGGGGTGTGATGGGGCGACCACCCCTGACCAGCGCCGGCAGCCCTCCATGACGTTTCCGCATCGTTGCTCCCTCGATGCACTCTCGTGGCTGGTCGCGGAAACCCGGCCCGTATTTGGCCCCTAAGACGGTGGCGGGGCGCTTCAATTAGCTTGACCACCACTACAATGTCCTTTCATCAGATATGAACACCGCCAAAGAATTTCGGGCCCCTGTACTATTCGAGTGGAAGTGACTCCTTCCGTATACTTTTATAAATTCAGCTTTTTAATTATTTTAGAAAATTGCATTAATTATTAACGAGTGGTACAAATATTTCCAAAACGTATTCTTAATGTTCATTTTTTGAGTGGATAATCCTCAATGGTTTTATTTGCAGCCAAAATTGTAAAACATCACATTAAAACCATCACTTATGATAAATGGAATAATATTTTGAACAAACATTGTTACAAACAATATCAACGATTTTCAGCTCACTTCTTTCAGCAAATTTTACGTGATTGACTCAAGGACTGCATCGGGTTGCCGGAGATTACCAAGTTCTAATCAATATCGCAGGCGTGAACAAATTAATTTCAGCAACCAAAAAAAATTGTAAAGGCTCCTCAACAAGTGGTACAAATTGCATTTACTAAATGTACCGTTGTCACTGCTGACAAGATTGGGATCACGTATTATATTGAAACAGTCATTTTTAAAGTAAATATAGAGAAGCAATTAAATCGGCAGTTGATTCTTTTGATTCTCAATGTTTCTATTCACGAGGCTACGAGTGCTTTCACAGATATCCCCATCAAACAAAAAAATAGATATTTTGATTTCATTTGTTTACAACACAAGTATACATAGATCAAATGATGTGGAATGACAAATTGAATAGGCCTTCATAACACACTGAACAATAATATTTAAAATTACAATATTAACAAAGTTATTGAAAACAAGGAACAAATTCAGTGTATGAGCATATTTTAAAGAGTTTCATGTTTAATTCGTTGCAATGGCTTAGTAAGAATATTAGCCACATTTTGATTAGTTGAACCATACAAGATCTTGAACCATTCTTTCGTGTATTCATCTTTAATGAAATGATACTTTCAATGTAGATACATTTACGAGTTAACTGACCAGCCTTCACCATTTTAATACAACTTTGGTCATCGACATGGAAATTTACATTGATTTTCTTGGACAAAAGTTCTTCAAGCACAGATTTGACATACTTTGTTTCTTTACAGCACTGAGCAGCAATCATATATTCAGTTTCTGTAAAAGATTGTGCAACGACAGATTGCTTGCGTGAACTCCAGGTTACTGAACCATTGGCATAATATAGAACATAACCAGTAGTGCTTTTCTTGTCTTTTCTGTCTCCACCATGGCCAGAGTCATAATGTACTTAAAGTATGTGTGTGTATTGTTATTTGAGTAGTGAATGCCATCTTTGATAGAACTCTTAATATATTTCAGAGTTCTTTTAATATTCACAACATCCTGTTGGAAGGTTGTCTTGTACATCAGCTTGCATAATTAACTGCAAAGTTGATATCTGGACGGGCCTTGGTTGACAAACAGCTTCCAACTGTTTCTTGATAAGGAAATTTTGTCACAAAATTTTCTCCTGTACTACACTTTTCTTAATTTGCAATAGGAGTTATCACGGTTTTAGCTGTTTCCATATTGTACTTATGTATGACTTGTTCAGCCTATCTTGCTTGATTGATGAATACCCTGTCTTGATTTTGACAAATTTGCATACCTAAATAAGTACTAGGTAGATGATTCACAGTAGTTTCAAAATGCATACTCATTTTCTTGAGGATTTTTTGAATTTGTATACTCTCTTCACCAATAATGATTCCATCATCCACATGAATTGCAATAAAATGTTTATTGTTAGAATTTGTTGTCTTGATGTTTGTAGTTGAACAAGACCTTCGGATTAAAGAAATTCTGTAAATTGTTTAAACCATTGATGCGGGGCCTGTTTGAGACCATACGAAGACTTCCTCAATCTGCAAATTTTGCTATTGACATCAAAATCTTTTGACACACGCATGTAAATTTCTTCTTCCAAGTAGCCGTACAGAAAAGCAGGTTTAATATCAAAGGTATTATTTTCAAATTTTCAGAGGCAGCAATTGCTAGCAGCATTCTTAGTGAATTTGTTT
Source organism: Gryllus longicercus (assembly GCA_038098605.1). NCBI lineage: Eukaryota > Metazoa > Arthropoda > Insecta > Orthoptera > Gryllidae > Gryllus > Gryllus longicercus. The sequence continues at coordinate 1,938,918 of JAZDUA010000107.1, forward strand.
GAACAACGGAGCTGTAGATGTATTCATAATCCAGACCTGCCTTTTGCAGACAATCTCGGGCCACAAGTCTATAACGACCATCTCCTTAGACTTTAAAAAGCCATCGACTTGTCACAATTTGTATCCTATGGCACATTTTCGTCAACTAAATCCCAAATGTGATTCTTAACCAGGCAGTTTTTTTCTTCTATGTCATTAATCCTTTTCTCTTAATCTACACTATTCATACAATCTTCATAAGTAAGCAGTGAATCTTCAGCAATCATAGCCATTATCACATAATCTTTATATCTATCAGACATCTTTCTTTCCCTTTGTGGTCTTTGACTTAACATAGGAGTTGGTATGGAAAAATGTTCCGAAAGTACCTACTTTTCAGAATAATGATCTTCATCTTCACTGGAAGTTTCTTTATTGTCTTTGTTTTCTTCATTTTATGGATTTCTTCATCTTTGAAGAAGATGGAAATTTCTACCTGCTGTCTGTTAAGCAGTTGTATTTTGGATTCTTTAGTATCAAGAGCTTTCCCATCTCTTGAAACATACAATTGACGACTTCATTCCAGGTTATAAAACCGTTGTTTGAGTATTCAACAAATCTTCCTGTTTTGGAAATTTTCGGAGTCAGCAATATATTCCCTTAGGAACTTCTCTGCTTTATCTTTAATTTCAAGAAGGTACACTTGAACAAAATGTGTATAATCTTTTTTGTCAAATGAAGGTGGGTTGATTTTACCACACAGATCAGTATGTATTATTTCCCATGGTCTTTGAGCGCTTTATTGAATTGTATCAAACGGATTTCTTGTACGTTTCGCAACTGTACAGGTTTTACACACAGAATTGGTTTTCGTCTTCATCAGATCAAGTGGTATACGTATCCACAAAATTGCCAATTTCTGCAGATTCACAAAACTAATATGACCCAATTTTCGATGCCATTTCATATATTCCTCATCATGTTGAGTAAACAAGGATTCTTCTTCACGTTGACGGCTCATATCAACAACAAATAGTTCACAAGCAGTTTTATGTCCTTGCAGAACAATTTTGTCATCTTTCGATATCAACACTTCAGAATTTATGAATCGTATTTCCCCATCATTTTCTGTAATAGCATTTACTGACAGTCTTGTGAGCTCAGGAACATAGGACATTCTTAAGTCCCTGAGTTATTTTGAAGATTACTAATGTTCATCATCATATCTTTGGCTTTATCAAACTTGAACCCATAGAAGTTCATCAGCACCTGTTGTTTAAGCTGGTTGGTATCTCTTCTGTGAATCACCTAATCTGTTTCAATATTACCAGATAATTGTGAAGTCATTGATTCATCAATCTTTGTACTGAAGATTTGCTCTCCACTGGAACATTGTGTTGGTTAATTCTTTTTGCATGTTTGTCACGTGAGATGTACAACCACTGTCCACAACAAAAGAATTATCTTTTAGTTTTGCAGCAAACAATACTCCACTCAAGAATAGTGAATTTTCTTCTTTGTTATTAGATTGGTAAGCACGTTGATCCATTTCTGCAAAATGAGTTACTCGTTTTTTCCTTTCATGTTGCTCCTTTAAAGTAACCGTTTTCAGAGGAGTGATTTGTTTTTTGTAATAACTACAATGAGGGAACTGCTTGTTGTTTTGATTTTTGTTTTTTAAGCACTCATCGTCATTGTGATTATTCTTTTGACAAGACTTACAATATTTCTTCTTAAAGCACTTTCATTTTATATGATGCACCTCACCACACTTATAGCACACAATATTTGTCTTTGGTTTGGAATTTTTGGGATTTGGATTTGAAGTCTTCTTTAGAGCAACAAAAGCAGAATATGGTTCTTACTTATTACTTGCTGACGTGTACTCTTCTTCAACACAGAGTTTTGCCACAAGATTTTAAATGATCTTGTCTGAAGTGGGCAAATATCTATATATACACTGGGAAAATATCTATATTGTTCTGATAAGGAGTAAATACTTTTTGCCATAACCATTTAGTCTGTGTAAACCAATGTATCTTGTTTAAATTGTTTTAGTTTGGAAACAATATTTTGAAGATGACTAATGTTCATCATCATATCTTTGGTTTTATCAAACTTGAATCTATGAAAGTCCATCAGCAACTGTTGTTTAAGCTGGGTGGTATCTCTTCTGCCTATTGCTTTCAGGGTTTCATACATTCCTTTTGAAGTGTCACATGTTAAGATATGATTTTTTACCATTTATCAATGGTTCTTACAATATAATATTTTGCCTTGGGATCCTCGGTACGCTACGTTTTTTGTTTGTTCATCACTGTCACACTCACGCAAAAGTTTTGAACCAGACACAACTTTCCATGCCTGCTTTGCTTTGCACAAAATCTGTATCTCAAAGTCCCAAAGCTGGAAGGAGTACGAGTTCTTAAGTTTTGTCACATTGTTCAATTCAGTGTCTTCTGAATGTTCAGTATCTTCACTATCCATAATTCTTCTTGTTCTGGAACCACTTGTAGCGAATTCTTAATATTAGTTTCTTAATATATTTCGTAGAATATTTTAAACAGTATTAAAAAGCATTTGGCGCTGTCTAGCCCATACCCTGTTTTGAAATTTAGGTTTTCTATTATCTAGTTTCACAATATTATAAAGACAACACCGTTTTTAAACACGTTTCACACAAAATGAAAAAGACGTGTATTATTTCATTGCTTGCTAGTACCAACATACAAAAGAACAAAAAGCAAAAAAGTATCATCGGTACCACCTTTAAACACCTGCATTTTAATGTCTGTACATTTCTACATTTTGGACATATTTTTCCAGATTGAAATGAAATTTAATACTATGATTAATTTTAACCCAACAGCTTTACCTCCATCTCCACGCTCTTCACTCAGCATTTGGTGTTGCCGACGATGATCATAGCAACTGTCGAAAAACTCTCGAATTCAAATTCGAAATGCCTTCGGGTAGATGTCCAAAATTTACCTGTTTGTAGTTAAGTTCAATCATGATATTTCGGGCCGCCACCACTTCCTTAGCTTTCTTAATGGCACGAGCTGCATCCTTGTTGAAATCTAAAACCTTCGATATTTGTTTGAAGTTATTCGCATGATAAGCGGCGACATGAAGCATCATCTTGTCAACACGGGTTGCAGTGATCGGGGGGTACTGAAAACAATTTTGAACGCTGACACCCTACTTGGAGCTTTGAGATTTTTTCCCTGCAAAAATCAAATGGATTTTATCGTGCAAATGTCGACGAACGACGAATTCTTGTTATCCGAGGAAGGGTTTGAGTTGTGAAAGTAATGTGGTTGATATTGGGAACGGTTAACTTCAAAACATTCGGCAGAATTTACTATGTACGCTGCTACATCTGTCATAAAAAGCAAAGCCAATGTGTCTTTTGTTTCAAATAACTTTGTCACAGTTCAAGGCCGGTAATCTAAAACGCCATCATGACACTAACCACAGTGGTTTTAGAAAATAGTTTCCTGTTGGCTCTCAGTTAACGAAAACCAAACTGAAATCACTAAAGAAAAAACTTCATGGTCAGAGTAGGGTTATGCCAACTTTTACAAGGAAGCAGATTTGTCATCTGAAGCTGGCCAAAGCAAAACAAGCCTTACACAGAGGGGAAGTTCATTAAGACGAACATGGCACAAGTTATTTCTGTTTTAGAACCCGAAAATAAACTGCAGAAACTAATCAACGAAATGCCCGCTGCTACACCCACGATAGAGAAGCGAGTTTCTGTTATTTGAGCCGATATTTTAAATAATTTGCAAAAAAATCTAAGCGAGTACTCAGCAATAAGTCTGACTCAGGACAAGTATACTGATATCAACCATTTCTTTCTACAAAAACAAATTCTTCCTTCCAGTTTGTATTAAAAGCTCGATGTTCCTCCAAATATTTACGTTTCTTAGACAGCATCGTAATTGTTAAGACACCAAGCCACAACAGTACTCAAACAGCACACGAAAAATATCGGATCTCGCAACTATTACCCGTTCACTTCACAATTGCAGACGAAGCGCTGCGATGTGAACACCGCGGACTGAGCCTACTTCCCCTCAAAACATTGACTCATTCACACACTCGCACTTAATGCGCTGTCTAACAGAAGGCCCAGGAACTATCTTCACCTTCCATCTCTTACCATCGATCAACAGCGCTCTCTGACGGAATTCCGTGGTACTAAGTTCGTTGACATCAATTACGTAAGTTAAGCCACCACTCGCTGCTCCTGACTGCCTATTAATTACTTTTACTCTCAGCTCGGTGTCAAGAGTCGCACGAGACTGACTCAAGAGCTGCATGCGGCTCCCGAGTCTCGTTGTGGCCACCCCTGTTGCATAGAGTCCAAGTTTTGTCACCAGTTTTGGCGAGTGTTCGTACTACTTGGGGTATGCGTCTGGAACGTCGAGGATGCTACAGATCTGCCAGTGGAGGTCACGACACCCTGTCGTGTCTTTTCAAGTATTCGGTCTATGCTAGAATTGGACAATATGACATGATATGATCAATGGTTTGAACTTGTTCCTGGCAAATGCGGCATTTATCTTCGGAAATTTTGAAAACCGCTTTATCATAATGTCGTGTTCTCATCGCCTGATCTTGGACAGTTATTAGAACCGATTCAGGCTTCATTTTCCCCCTTTAAGCCACATAAATGATTGATATGCACTTTGCCCCTTCTTTTTAGATACTGTCCATGGAGTGTTTTGTCTCTTCGCAATTTCTTTAACCTTTTTTGTGCCTCACATTTCATATTTAGTAGCATCAGAAGTTCAGTGTCTGTGTTATTCTGCGCGTCTTGCACAGTTTTCTTCGCAAAGTTTCTTGCAACACTAACAACGCCTGTTTCCCATTCTTCGGTCAGATTTAATGGCCTGCCTCGTTAGTGATTCATCTTGATGACCACATACTTTCCAAACCCGATTGTGCCAGAGGGCTTCAATTTGAGTGAGGTCTCTTGCTCTTTTACGTGAATATAAAGCCTATGTACATGAGCTCGAGGGTGGGCGATGCATTGTGATCTGTTTTCTGGTTCTTCGATCCACGATTCGAATTTCTTGCTCAGTCCAGTTCACTAGTACTCGTACTAGTACAGAATCTGTACTCGACACCGCCAAACTATCAATTGCAAATATGTTATTCCTGGAGTTTGGAGCGGACTGCAGGACAAGTCTCACTATTCTGTAATACTCTCTGCGAATTTTCCCTTTCATTATGCCGTTTGAGATGTTCTCCCTTTCTTCAATGCCCAGTTATCTGTAACTTTTACCTAGCTCAAAATATTCAATCACAGTGTTCACATCAACTTCAATGCTCTCGGACGTCACTTTGCCAATCATTGAATTGATTTTCCTCTCCTGTCAAGCCCAAACTTCATGCAGATATCACTGCTAAAGTCATTCAGTCCAGATAGCATTTCCGAGGGAATCGCTTCATTCTCAGCAAACACCAAAATCATCCATGTAAAACAAATGTGATACTGGTCTGCATCTCCATGGAGCTTGTAACCAAAGTCAATGTGCGACAACTATCTATAAAGTTGGATCAAACTAATACAAAACAGCAGAGGGGTAAGGGATTCTCCTTGAAAAATTCCCCTGTTAATCTGAAGACTTGTTTTTACTGCTTCCTTTCCGCTGTTTATTAGTAACCTGGTACTCCGCGACTTCATATTAGCCCATTTTCTGAATTCCAGTTTCCCATTTTCTAAATTGCTTGGAAGAAGTCCTCTTCTCATAATTCGTGAATATGTTCCACTGTTTCCACAAGTTCATCCGCAACATCAACTTCAGATTGAAGCCAAAATGCGTAATTGTTATACAATCTGCTTTTCTCCAAGATTTCTGCCTAAATGTTTCGACGTCGTCTTTTGAAGGTGTGACAGCATTGCCATTCGGGTTTTGAGTCATATTACGACCGAATACCTTCGTATCTGTTTCTAACAACCAATTCTGCACACGGAAATCTACTCTACGTTTGTAACGTCTAATGCGTTGTACACATGCATGGATTTTCTCATTTAGCTTCTCAGCTACCATTAAACTACTTGTGCCATTTTTAATTTGGTACTTTTGTTCAACATGGAATACTTTTCGTTGAACTTTAGAGCTGTGTGTTGATTTAGAAGATGCCTCGGCTAAAAGTGTTAACTCATGCCGAGTGTCGGCTGTTTCATAATTATTTTCGTCCAAGGGGATACGGGGCTGTTTACTCTGACTGTCGGCCGTCGGTGTTCTTGGCCGGCCCCCGATATATTTGAGACACCAGAGATCCAGTTGCATACACGATGAGCTTGATTTCAGTAATATATAAATCTCTATCTGGGATCTGTACCATTTAAGACCGATTTCATTGTCTCCATCACTCTCTTAGGTTTAGCATTTTCGTATATTTTACTCAACGGTGCACGAGTTTCAAATGGAAATTGACTAACTCTTTCTATCTCTCGTCGAAGGAGATTTCGCATCATGCTCTTATCGTCTGATTCATTGCCAGATGAATTTTCATCACTGACAGATGTTTCACTGGAAAGAGATGAACCTTCAACAGTATCATCGTTTTCAAGTCATATTCGTCATGTGGGTTGTTCGATCGTGGAACATACTCCGCATTTCCCTGAATGTCAGCAAGCTGTTCTGCTGTGAATTTTCCAGTGCTGAGTATGTGTCGTCGTTGACTGGCAAGCTTCTTTGAACCTAAGGTAGGTCTCATATCAGGGTTTCACTCTCTCCATATCTTGAGAACTTTTATTTCCAAGCCCCAATTGTTCACTTTTGCATAGTAAAAAGACTAAAAGACAAAGAGGGAAATAAGAAAAGAGGAGACTTCAACGTTTCTTCAAATGTAGCTTCACTTTGCGCACGTTTTGTTGAACTCTCCTTTTGCTTGTAATGGTAAGAGTAAAGGTAAGGGCGAGTTGCTATTTTGTTATCAATGCAGAAAAATCATACTTGGAATTCGTGTACCGATGCAAATAAGTTTTTTATAACTCGGAAATGAAAATGACTATTTTTCAAATATTGCTAATCTTGCGATTTTTAAAATTTATTTTTATTTATTTATGTTAGACTTTTACTCATCTTTCAAGTATTTATAGTTAAAATGGCGGGAAGGGATTCTGGAACTCAAGAAATCGTGCGCAAATATTATTTCCCCCCTACGTCACATACAGTTTTTACTGTTTTTGACTGCATAAATCTAAATCTAAAATCTAAACACAGCAATGATAAACCAGATAATGGAAAACACAAATTCAGGTAACAAAGAAAACAATACACCCTGAAAAGCAGTGGATCCTCGGTGTAAAACACAGACGATAAAAGAGTATAACTCAGAGAAAATAAATCAACTCAGTTGCTACTGAATACTACAAACCGTAAGAAACAAAAACAACTCATCCACGACTTCACAAAACACCGCGATAAGGAACTAGAATAAATACCTCCATTAAATAGAAGTGATATAAGATCCTGTCAGAATTAAAACATGGAAAAAACCCAGACGAAGATGTGATTAACGAATTTCTGAAAGCATCCCCTCAAGAAGTCGTTACAGAAATAAGATCATTTAATGACATTCTAGGAACCGAAGAAAATTCCGGAGCAATAGACATCCAATATCGTAACGCTCATACACAAAAAGGAACCAAGGAGATCCGTCATCACTCAAATTATTTACATGTTTACTAGTATATGTATTTCGCAAATTAGACTGGAATAAAAGAGCACGAGTTACCCTAGATGGCAGAAGAATAGCAAATCTCCGCTTTGCTGACATCGTACTCTTCACCACCTCTCCCAAAAACACTGAAAAATATGCTTTTAGAACTTAACGAAAAATGCACGTCAGTAGGGCTTCAAAGGAACACCTCCAAACTAAAATTATGACAAACGACCTACCACAACCAATTATATTAGAAGGAAGAACAGTGAAATATGTAGATGTATATAAATACCTGGGACAATACATACTATTTAAAAACAAAATTCAACGAGAAATAAAATACAGAACAACGTTGGCATGGAAGAAATATTAGAATCTTTCTTATTTTACTTAACAAAAGAGTAAATCTATCATTAAAACCAAAATCATGGACACCTGTGTAATCCCAGCTCTAATATACTGTAGCGATACAGATTTCCTCATACGTTTTAAACGAAATTCACCGGACCAAAAATTAAACAAACAGACTCGGCCACCCTAGGAGTTCTATTGGGAGAATAAACAGACGGCGTTGCACGTGCAACCTCGCTTATCGGACAGCCATTTGCGCCCCCGGCCCATTAAGAAGGTCGTTAAAAGGGTCAGTTGTCGACACATTCACTGAGAGAGGCACGTGTTCGCAAGAACGGCTGCGAAATTTCTAGAACGCCCGCTTACATCCGGGGAAATCCCAGAGCGATAAATTCTTTCACGGACAACGTCCCCCTTGTGCAAGCATGGCTGATGTTCTAGAAGGAATAAGAAAATTCTGTACGCTCACAGTGGCACAAAGAGCTGAAACTTCTTTCACTACTCCCGTCACGATTGGTTGAAATAGCGTAATGCGCCATTTCCTTTGGCCAATAGTGACGCGATTATTATAGGGAGCTGAAGCATACGAGAAAATTGGGTGGGGGCAAAAGTTGACTTAATACAATTTCGACTGACAGAGCATCAGAAGGGAGAAGAGCTTGGGCATTAGACGGGGAGCAGTCGGGAGAGAAACTTCTCTGGGGGGGTAACTATTCGTCGGGGAGAGACCAGTGTGTCTCTGAAAGACTTGTAATTTTTGTCGGAAGGAGCCTGAATTCAAGGCAGGGCAGTCGGGAGAGAAACTTCTCTGGAGGGGGAGCTATTCACCGACCAGAGGCAAGTGCGCCTCTGATGGACTTAGAAAAAACTTCGGTGTGGGCTATTGTAAAAGGGCTGAGTAGAGTGGGCAGAGAAAATTCTCTGAAGCGGGAATCAGTCGCAAAGAGAAGCGAATGTGTCTCTGCAGGATTTCTAGACTTTCCAAAGTTGTAATTGTGAATCATCACGAGTATCAGAAGAATCCGTGATTGGTTACTACGCTCTTGAAATCGAGAGTGACTCCTGGCCGACCCCGCGTTCAACCAGACTACCAGACGCCGTTACAACGCCGCCACGCGCCACCACCCCTTGGTGACGTCACCAGACGGCCGACCAGCTGACGTGCGTGTCTGAGAGGGTGCAAGGGCATCGCCCCGGCCACGCCCTTTGTGAAGGTTGCCGCCGCCTCCCCGACCGCGCCCTCCCCGGGCGCGCAGAGACCTTTCTTCCAGGCGGTATTATTTAAGGGCATTCGCCCCTATGAAAAGTTCTGTAATGCGGTGCCGCGCTATGGCACAGAGATTTGTAACTTTTGTATTTTGTCATTGTAACGTTAGTCATATTTCTTCCTAATTTTTAAGCTTTACTCTGAATACTAACTTTTCATCTTCTTTTCTTTCCACCTAATTTTCACATTTCTTTATTCAATTTGCTAATGTAACTTCCCTGGGGCATTAGATTTGATTGCCCAGGAATAAAAGTAATTTTTACCAGTGATCCAAGTGTTTCTTTCATGTTACCTGTATCTGTTTAACGATTCCTTCCATCACCGACTGAGCTATTTCCGGGCCACTTACCGGGCGTTCTCTCACGAGGCGACCGGGGGGTGTTACAATACGGATCACAAACACGGTCGCTAAGTGAAATCCAAAAGACGTCACTAAGGAGAGCCAACGGAAAAAGGGACGAAAGATTTTGAATATACTCTTAGACGAAGTAAAAAGCATAGAGGACAAAACAAAAATAAAAGATGTCCTACAAGCAGAACTACAAAAATGGCGCTGGGGAGGACACGTAGTCCAAAAGATGGGCATACGCCGCAACAACATGGTAGTATCCGAGAACGGAATGGAGGAATCAAGGCAGACGAATTCAAGAAAGAAGCAGGCAACACCCGGACACGTGCAGCTCGCGACAGTCTCACTTGGAAGTACCTCGAATCGCGGAGGGCCCATTTCACTACTGTAAACGACCCCTAGGTTTGACGACGTGATTCAGAAAAACAACCAAGGAAAGGACTTTCAAGAAAAAATCTTAGTAACGCACGTTCAAGAGAAGCACGAAAGAAGTGTGGAAAGGAAATTTCAAGTAAAACTATAGATCAGAAAAAAAGAGAGACAAAATCAAAACGGTAAAAACGAACTAAGAGGTGCAGAGTGATAAAAACATCGAGAACTAATATTGAGAAAAAGACAGCCCAGTCCAAGTGAGTTTATCGCCAGTATTAAGAAAGTGTTAGGAAATGTTAAAAGTGTTAAATGAATTTGGAAGAGTAAGAAATGAAAAGTGATTGGAAGTGTACTCTGTTAAGAAAGTTTAGAATAGAAAGAGACAGAATAACTGAAAGTGACTAGCGAATAATATACACCAAACTGCAATAATTGTAAGAATTAGTTATAAACCAACCACCCACCCTGCATTGAGGTGGCCTTTGCTTTTAATGGGATTAAACTAGGCCTATGATAATAGTAATAATATAATATAAGATTAGTAGTGGTAGTGGTAAAGAACCACATCACTACCTTCAATTCATTCCGTGTCCATCTCTGACGACGGCATCGAGCTGTTGCCGAATATGGGTCCCTGTGACTAACATCCGTGGGATGGCCAGACGTGAAGGTGACATTAGGTCGCATTCTGAGCAGGTAGATTAAGGCACGTTAAGTTTGATTACCTGTCTTGTTCTATCCATTATTATTATTAATTATTATTATTATTATTATTATTATTATTATTATTATTATTATTATTATTATTATTATCATAATTACTAATATTATCTCTTTTAGTATTATAATTAACATACAAATCCTGTGGTTAAAACTAGTTAATTTACATGCAAGTATAGTTAATACTATAATAAAAATCGCATAACAAAGTTCACACGGCAACATTCAAAGATTAAAGATCTATGGATGTCGCCTTCAGTTGTTCGATTGACTTCAAATTTTGCTTACTTTTTTATTGATTGGAACAAAATAGGGGGTTCAACTTTTGAAAAGTTGAAAAATAAGGGACAACTTACAATTATCTAGACATTGACGAATAACGCATCTGGAACGATGAAGGATATAATTCGCAAAGAATATTACTGAAGAGAAAGACTCTTTTGCAGCCCGCTCTGAACTTGAATAAAATCTCCGCAATAGGTCGTTTGGCAGTGTCTATAGCCGAATACAGCTCCAAGTTGGTAACCTGGACTGAGCAAGAAAGAGAACTGGACCGAGAACTATGAAGCGAAAAGTCTGGATTCTTGGAGAAAAATCACTCCGCCGGCAATATCTCCAAAGAATTGACAAGATGTAGATCAACCAAGACCAATCATTTGGCTCAAGGGAAGAATTAAGCCAGAATCGGAAACATACCCCAAATTAGACATTGAGAACACATGGTAGACGTGTTTCTCAAAACTTCCCAGGATGATAATGGTCGTATTTGTCAGGAACAGGAGAACGCCATTGTTTGTCTCACTCACACAATCATATCCAGAGGCATAACTACGTATTCAGGCGCCCATTGCAAGCACATTTGGGTCTCTGTTATGATATTTCAAATTAGGGTTTTTGTAATTTGTTTAGTGCAGCCATAATCTAAATAGCGCCCCCGTGAGAGGCGACCACGGCTCGTGCCATGTCGGCCGCTGTAAATTACCTCTGGTCATATCACAGGGGCGGATCCAGAGACAAATTTTGGGAGGGGAAATTCAAAATAATTTTGTCGAATATATATTACAGATTTTGTAAAATGTCGTAGGCTACACTCATCTCATGCTGCGATATGATTTTATTCGTTGTAATTTTGTTTGTAGTTACTTTCACTGGCAGATCTTTAACGGTCTCAAAGTCCCGAACACATGTTCCAAATGGTACGAACACCCACCACAACTTCTGACGTCTATTGAACAGTATATAATACTGTGCCATAGATAACTGTTCGACCAACACATTCATACTTATCATATGATTGATTGACTTATTTAGTCGAAGAACAGTAAAAACTGTATGTGACGTAAGGGGAAGAGGTTCCATCTGAGCTCCCTTCCTAACATTTTCATACTAGGCAATACCACGAGTGTTTTGGAAATTGTCGATAAATCCCAGACTCGCGAAGCAAGTCGGGAATTTAACTGAGAATTTCCACAGCACTAGTGGTATTTAATAGGACTATTCCACGAGTGAATTTATGTCCAAAAAGAGTTCCAAAGCGCGCCAAATATTAAATATAACTGTAAGCCATGTTAAAATCAAAGAGTTTATGTTATTGTACATACGCGGTTTATACGACATCGACAAGCATGGATGAATACCGCTTCCTAAGATAAATGAATCATAGTAAATAATTGGCCAGTAGGGAGAAGCGGTAAGAAAAATCAGATAGAAAAAGCTATAAACTTTTCGAGATACACCGACCTAATTGCGGTATTTTGTATATAGGTATAGGGGCTTCATGTAAAGTACCTTCAAATTTTGAAGTGTTTCAAAATCGCTGCGCCTTGAGTCAAATCGACCGGGGAATATACATTTTGGAAAAAAATTCTACGTATTGTTTACGCGTTAGTGTTCACAGACGGACGGACGTTTTGAAAAAAGAAAAACTATCAGGGGACCCCAACCCCCCCCCCCCAAAAAAAAACACCTATCAGGGGACCCCCAAATGTACAACTCTATACTACGTTTTATATACTTTCGTATAGGATAAAGTAAAAAGCGTGAGCTTAGCAACATTTGAAGAAAAAAATTGACATTTTTGCAAACGAGTTATAGAAAACTTATTTTAATTGGTAAACGAATTGCAGAATTGACTGTTTTGCATTAACAAAATTGTACCCCCCCCCCCCCCCCGGCTCTATTCTTACCACTCCAAGCAAAACGAGAGCTCCAAGCGTCGGCATAGTGAAGCTACATAAAATGATAGCAAGAAACAAACCGAATATTATAAATTCGAGATTTAGAGAAAAAATTGAGAATTATGTTATTTTCGTTAAAGAAAAGTAAAAACTGTATACGATGTATGGGGAAGAAGTAAAAATTATCTGCACATTAAAATGTTTGAGCCATGCGATCAGAACGTAACGGAGTATGAGAAACATAAATACAAGTTTGGAAATCGAAATCAACCCAATATTGGGGCGTAAAAAGGAAATCATAGCAATAGTTATCGGAATCAGAAATTTGTGCCGCAAAATTTAAGAATTTCCCCAAACACTCCAGTCACTTGAAAGCGCACGGCACCGTTAACAGCCCGAAAAAGGTGAGGCGCTCAGTCAAAACACTTCTTAGAAAGCTCGTTGTAACATGGAATAAGTTTATATTTAACCTAAAATCTTTAGTTGTGAATTTGGGGGATCAAGTTTAAATTACACTGCACACCAGTCGCTAATGTTCTTATGAAACCTGGGCTTAAATCTGAATTGTTACCGTGCACTTCAACAGTACCCATCACCGTTTGTAATGAGAAATGTCACATTTTGAGGATTGTTCATAATTATTTTTAACAAGGTGCACTGCCTATTACACTCAAGAGCCAAACCTACATACCAAATGAGTAAAACAAATATCAAGGGCAAATCAAAGTAATTTTTTCACATTATTTCCAGACACATCTCTGGTATAAGAAACCAATGCTCCAATGTGGAGTAATACAATGTATTTCTTTTAACAATTGTTACAATAATTCAGCCTTCAATTAAGAAAAATGGTTAATTCTGATTATCACCACAGATGTGTGTAGCAGTGAAAAAAGTGAACTTCACAAACAAGCATCCTGAAAGCATTTTTCACAATGACACTTCCTCTAACATGTCATTCTCTCAGGCCCTTTCTGGAAGACAGGGGTGTGGTAGAGGTTAAATACAAAATTACATGCAATAAAGTTCTTTGTAATTCATTTTATTTTCTAAATTATTTGAAAATCCTAAATTTTGAAATTGAATTATGAACATTTCTTACCACAGCACTGTCTGATAACAAAGGTACCTTGAATTCTGCAGTACATAGAATGTGGAATTTGAAATGAAACTCAATCAAAAAAACGTTTTTCTCACTGTAAAGGATAGTTATTCCTTTATTGAGGTTTTCCTTTTCTTAAAAAGACACCTTTATAATGGAGTCATTTTTTGTTATGGAAGTGACTGAAGCATTTCCTTAAGTGTCTTACTTGAGCTATCAAGTTTGGAAAGAACAGAAACTTCAAATTATGGGCACATGTGGCAGGCAAAGGTTTAAATGGGAACATTTATACTTTCCAAATAGGCTTATCAAGCACATGAACTGGATCTCTTGACAGTACTAAAAATGAGAAACTTTTACAAGTTTAAATGCATTAAGTTTAAAAAAATGCTCTGTCACAACCACCACAAATGTTACAAAGCTTTTGTTTTGCAATTATAAATTAAATATTTTATGTAAATCAACTTTAAAGCTTTGTAATCCAACAAGGAAGGAGGGTGTTCAATTTAAGACAATATACAAAATTTACCGTTCAGACTTGTATATTCTCAACACACTGAAGCTCTTGCATTACAACTACACAAGTTCTTGTCGCTTGGCGACATTATCAACTTCTCACTCTCTCACATCATGTACACAAACATTCACTTGCCTTGCATTGGGACCAGTAAAACAATTATTATCCAAGCATTTATCACCTCAAGGGGACATCAAAAAACAACAACAGTATTATACAAAGCGTCCCGGCAAGGTCACTTTAAAAATAACTTACAATCGCCTTACAATATCCTATAAAAAGAATGAGGAGAAATAACACAGGTCGATTCATGTTCAGTATGAATAAAACTGAGTTGCCTTACTTTTAACACCTCTACATCAGACTATAATACACCATTTTCGTAATCCTTTTACTGATGAGTACAAAGTCATCATACAAAAAGAAAGAAAGAAAGAAAGAAAGAGAGAGAGGGAAAAAAATCAATATAATTACAATGGTATAAAACAAAATAATGTTGATCAGGGATGACTTAAAATACTTAATCAGTGTCAGAAGCAGAAGCATCAGAGGAGGGGGTAAAAGGAAGGAAAAATAAAAAGAAAAGGTAGAGTTGAAATATTCACAGAATACTTCACACTCTATGACATGCATTCGCACATTCACTCCCACCTTCCGGAGAATACTAAAGCTTCACACTACGTATTTATATGTACCGTGGTGTTTCTCTTCCACACAGGTATAACAAAACAAACACATCCCTACTTTGCAATTCCAGTAGAGAAGATAAAAATGTCACTAGATTAAAATTACATCTTGGAAATAAAATGACAACATAATTAAAAAAATAAGATTAAGAAATTATAATGCGAAAGAATTATTCAGTGATGTCAGTTTTAACGATAAACTCACCGACTGACACTTTAAAACTGACTGTCCCAGTAGATGGGTTGAGGGAAGTTAACATTAATATATATATATACACACTGTTTTCCCCCACTGCAGCACTCTGACGAATTGAGTGTCCCGCCCTCTCACCGGCAGCCGCACAAAGTTACCACTATTTCTACAACGAGGAACTTCATTTGGTGCCGCAAACTTGAAGACCCACAAAAAACTTCCAGGTCTTACACACATTCTCCTTGAATAAAGAGCAGACAAGGATGAATGTCTTGGAAATCAAGCACCGATAAAGCACATATTAACTGATCTGAGTCCACACATTACGTGGTGGCCCTTCCACATACCGTGCAGTTCTGGTCACACTAATCCATACCATTTGATTGCTTGCTTGAGGTGAGAAAAGGAGAGGGAAAAGTTTTTGATTTATCTATTTTCAACTATTCACAAATAATGGTTCCTACAACCTCAAGCTTTTTATATTCACTTTCATTTTAGACCATACTGCATTTTCTAGAAAGCATCATTAGGGGCCACCACGTAACTTTAGGCCCCTGGTTGAAACTGCTGAAACAAATCAAGAAGAGCAGAATTGAAGACAAACTGAAAAATCAATAACCAGATGATAAACCTTTTGAATCATTAAGATCTGTGCTGTTAAAACATAAGTGTGGCATTGCAAGTTTCTAGAGCGTATTTTAAATAATTTCAATGAGTACATCTACACTTGAATGTCTTACAAGTTTCAATTCTACAGCAAATATTTTAAACTAATTATTCAGTGCTTGTAACCATTAATAAAGGCCATGGGACGTCACAGAAACTTTCTTGAAATAAAACCCTTAAACAATATCTATGTTCATTTTTGTCAGTAGTCATAAAATTGTTTAAATTTACGTAATTATAAATGTCAACTAATATCGTGCTTAACACTATGTACAAAGCTTAAAAACAGCATACATAAATAAACAAAATTTCAACTCAGAGAGGTCATTGCAATCTGTTCTTTTATCATGGTCAAGATCAAATTAAACTACTCAATTGTTTTGTCCCATGGTCTTTAAATACTTTTAGAGGAGATCCAATAGTTATTAGACCCATGTTAAGTAGAATAAATATAATACAATTTACAAAGATTTAACAAAAGCAAAGTCAAGCAACATGTCATATGTCGAATTGCATAAATAAAACAAACTATTGTCGGAAAGTAAGGGCCTTGAGGAGAAAAAGATGTGGCAGCACTGTAGTTCCCAATTGTTTACTGCAGATTTCGATTCCATAACCATGCACCATTGTTGGCATAGCCATCACACCTCACAACTGTAAGCTGAAACTCCGAAATTAATAATGCTGAGTGTCACATTGGATAGTAAGGTAGGCTGGAAGCATTTCATTCCTCAGTCAGCAGCATTGGAAAAGTCTGTCCTCCACACACCTGTGCTCCAATAGTTGCCAGTTTCAAGTCTGTATTTCAATTTTTGATTGCAGAAATGCATATTTCCATGTTTCGAACGACACTTCATGCCTTATATAAATCACTGCAGAAAATTCTCTCACCTGAGTACCCTTTTGACACTCCTTAGCTCTCATAAAAAATAATTTTACCTTCAACTAGCAGCAACCTCAGAAAATCAATGCAAAGAATGTACTTCTTTCAGAAGTCCAAAAGTTAGATATTCTTTGGAGTTCCAAAGACATGCATGTTTTTAATGTTTTTATATTAAATATTACCATTCCTTCTCACATAAACATTGCGTTGTATTCCTGTATTACAATTACAAACAAATTAACTGCATTTTTAGCATGAATTGGATCTGAAAATAATATACAAATTTCAACAGTAAAACAAAGAATTCAATTATAAATTTTGAATGCAACCTTTTCAAGCACAGTATAGAAGGAATTGTTTTCATGCAGTCTCTGTCCTCCAAGAAGATTGAACGCATTAGACAATATTGATATGTATGCATGCATGCTTACATTCATTACAAAACATCTGAATTTGTAAATACACATTACATAGTGTTTTAATTCTCATTCAGACCATCCAGATTTAAAGAAAGACTAAATATTAATTTTATCAAACTTCTGCTCATCCACAAAACTTAATAATTTAATTATGATTTTGATAATTATTCTGGTTGGTAATTACTATTTACCAACTATGTATATTAAAGAGCCAGTCTTACAAAATTTAAAAGAAATGACTTAATTTGGCTTACAGCCAATGGTTTAACAAAAACAAAACAAGTGTGAAGCTTTGATTTAAAAAAATAAAATTATCAAGTTTAATGGTAAGCAATATTTCACGATTTTAAATTTTCATTCCATTTCTGTTTTTCTTGACATAAAATCACATGTTATTGGTTTTTTAACATGATTTCCTCCAATAGTACGCAGAGAATGAATATTTTCAAGTCATATAACACCAAATTAAAAGAACTCAATAAACCTACAATGAACTAGTTTTCCAAGAAAAATTTTGAACATTGTACTCACATATTTACAGTAGGAACAAACCATACTTTTGCACCAACTGAGCTAATTTATGTTATATAATCAATTTCTTTCATCAAGTAATTACAAGTCGTCAACACACAAGGTAGTAATATCAATATCAAATACATATAAATCACAGATTTTATTGCCAATGACTATAATGTTCAGAACTCCTAATTTGGAAAGAGAAAGGGTGATACAACAGGAGGGAACGAAGAAAGAACATTATAAAGAGAAGAAGTTTGCTTAGTATTTCATGTTTTTGTTCATGGAACTAAATACTGATAAGTTTATATTATCAACTTACCACATACACCAATAAAATCAGGTACAACTTCAAGAAAGTTCAGATGTTCATATCTTAAAAATTCTTTTACTGCAATAAATCCCTCAATGAATTAGACCATGTTGGTCTTAATTATATGCAATTAATTACTCTTCCACCATACACATTACATATCTATTTTAACTTCCTTAATTATGATCTGTGATCTTGTCATGGGGTGACTTATTAGATTTATTTATTTATTTTTTAAAATTAAAGATCCACAGTCTTAATTTAGGAATTTGACATGCTATTGGAGGAGCCATGACTTTGCCACATTCAAAAATACATGCATGCATAAAAACAATTAAATTGCATGTTTTTCAAAAACCATCATTTATCATAAAAACTCAACACTTGCCATTTTAGGCTACCAAACACTCATTACTTCATCAGAATAAATGTTCAGAAAACTGAGAAAATACCAAGAATACAAGATTTCTGTCCGAATCTTTATAGACTTAATAACATACAGGAAAAGAATATCTAGTTGCCTTGTCTCATTATTAATGCAATGAAGAAATGAAGCATCCTCCCTTCAGACCACCTCTGTACCCCCTGTAGGAGACCAAAAATCAAAGAGATACTGTGTGCACCAAATGCACACATGTCTGATTCATATAGTCATAATCCTGAGAAAACATACTCTTTAAATATCACTGT
This sequence comes from Gryllus longicercus, assembly GCA_038098605.1. Classification (NCBI taxonomy): domain Eukaryota; kingdom Metazoa; phylum Arthropoda; class Insecta; order Orthoptera; family Gryllidae; genus Gryllus; species Gryllus longicercus. Next base: position 1,957,807 of record JAZDUA010000107.1, read on the forward strand.
AAGCCATTCATCTGAAATCTCAATAACTGCTTCTTAGCCACAATCTTTCTATGTAGTACCGAGATTCGCACAATAGTGTCCTTTTTTCAACTATTTAACATAACATACAATTTAATATACATTAGTCTTGTGTACAACACTTTACTCACGAACACAGCACTACTTTTCATTTACACTACTGTATACATTAGTAGTATATACAATGCTGGAAATACAGATATTGTATACAATATTTACATTTGCACTATACACAATTACACAAGTATACAAAACTGTATATACCAGTATTGAATACCTTCCAGTATACATTAGTATTTTGGGTGATCACATTTTCCCTTCCTCAACGTACACAATGCACTGGAATATTTTTACACAATTTACAACACGTATGCACTTACACAATATCCTGTACAAAATCTACCAGTAGAATCTGAAAATACAGGGCAGATACTAGAGATCTGAAGTTAGTAAGCAAAGCAAAGGATAAACATTTCTGTAATGTATACTAATTGTTATCGAAAAGTGCAATAAATAACACTGGACTGAAAAACATGAAACTATGATGATGCAATTTCCGGCTTTAAGATATTAATCTAAAGGTAAATTTTAACATGCCTATTTTATAAGTCAATGGAAACTAATCTGACAGTTAACTTTTCTTCACTAATGATTCACACAGGCTTCTGACAACAAGCATGATGAACGTTGAAAATGGAATGCAATAATAATTTAAAGCTACTTTTGGGAAACAAACAGTAAAAGGATAATAAAACCATGCTTGAGAAAACTTATAAAGGCACTAAAACTTGAGATGACTATGACGATGATTTGTAGACAAGAGGATTTAAAACAAAAAAGTGGAGAATAAATATTTACAAAAAATTCTATGAAGACTTCAAACAAGGAATACTCCTATTGTGAAAAGAAGTTAACACTAGTCCTAGGGAAAACAAATGCACCAGAGAAACAAAGGAAGAATCAATCATCATTATGTTTGTACAGAAAAGTTGACTGAGCCAACATAGGCAGATAACATCAGGTTCCTTTTATTAATTCTACTTAAGATTCTTTATTATAATGTATTTCTTTTAGGGAACTATTAAATCTGTTTAAATGTTTACAGAATTAGAACATCTGCTTTAAAATATTCACTTCTCAAATATTTATTGTATTCAAGATTAGAAGAGTATATTTTGTTAAATTATCAAAACAGAATTCATTAGGTCTACTATAATAAATTAAGGAGTTTATAAGCCCAATTTAAAACAAATTAACACCTACACGGTTTATTTTTTCACGGCTATGTGGGTTTCTACCTATTGTTTCATACATGGGTTATTTTCAAGATGTTCTATCTAATTAAAAATCCAAACACAAATATGTAATAACAAAATAATTCATATTTAGAATAATTGAGAACTGGAAAGAGAAACATTTGATCATTAATTAAGTACTACCTCGTGTGTATGATTTTCATTTTTCTGAATTCTTATATTTTTAAAACCAGAGCATTTACTCCAACAAGATATGCTAATGGATACATGTTGTGTTTCCCATTTACATTAATTAAGTCTTCAATAATGAAAAAGTCCAGTCACAGTTGCAAATAAAACTTGTACCTGATAAGTAATGTATTTGGATCAAAAATTTCAAAAAGCAAAGCAAAGCAAAACTTATCGACTAGATTATACAAGAGCCATATTATATTCTTTTCAAACCAGCACTTATCACTATCATTTTGTCTCACTCAAAAACATATTTAATAAATGAAAGTGAATGAAAATAAAACCTCATCACTGCATCAATTAGTTCCAATAGTACTAAAACAACTGGATTACTTTTTGCAGGGTACACAATAATGAAGAGAATTCAGTTTCCATATCTTAACTGAACCAATTATTTCCTTAGAATGTAATTGAAATTGAAATTGAAATTGTGGGTTTTGTAGAAAGAGTTCTGGTGTGCTCCAAGAGTATACTTGGGGCTATTCCAAAGCAATGCAATGTGACATTAGCACTCAATAATCCACCTCTTGCAACAACAAAAAAAAAAGAAAGAGAAAAAATGAAAAACTTTTTATCACAAGCAGTGGAAGAGAATACTTCTTTCTGATAAACAAGCAATACATACAGATTGGGGGCAGCAATATTGGTTTGGTCGAACGTATTTAAAATTCACCGAACACTTAAATTGGAAAGGGGGGGGGGGGGCACAGTATAAGGAAATACATTATGCATTCCAAGAGTAATTACTGATGAATTTTCATACACAAGTCATATCTCAAACTACGATGAATACTAATGTGAACTAACGCATTTTTGGTAATCCCTATGGCCTTTTCTATTGAAATTTCCTTTCATATATCTTATATCTTTTCATGATCTCAATGTCAAAAGCATGATCATGCATATGAAATAACAATAAATTATTTTTAAAAACTTACTGTCTTTATGACTTAACATTACAAAGTAGACAAAGATAAATTTCCATGACAGTGTTAATAGCCCTTTTAGAAATGACATGTCCAAGAACTGGATTAAGAGCACATTATCTATAAAAACACATATTTACCAAGTAAAAACTGTGACTGATCCCTCATCATTTTCATGAACTTAATTTTGTAACTGACAAAACTGAAGTAACTTCAACGATGAATTTTGTAACATTGATGTTACTCAGATGAACCGAAAAAATTTAGTCTAGAAAAATGTTCATACAAATCTACAATATTAAATGACACTATTTGCATTGTTTATTCCATCACGAGTAGCAATTTACAAAAGCGAATACTTAAATTCTTCCAGTACAGCAGGTGACCTTCATGCAAATGGCTCTGATCACCACAGGGATAAATCCTAAAGTAGCAAAGCCAATAGTATTTCACTAAGGGGTACTGCTATTCACAGCCCTGATTCCCAACATGGAATTTGATGTGAATACACAAGATTAATACAAAGCATTAATGGAAAACCCTTTTCCTGACATTTTATTTATTTAATTGCAAGATCCCTTTTCTTATTCATAACTTGATAATGGTCCTGATCATCTCTACTGCTATGGTCGCAATGCTGAAATGTGATCATAACTAACAAGTAACGGTTTTAGGTCCATTTCCCTCATACATCACAACCCTGCGACACATTCTTTTGGAGCTGTAGGCATAACAAAATATGGACTGAATTTGAAACAGCAAGTCCTGCTGTATATGCTTTTAGTCAGATAAAGCATCTTTAATTCCAATATTTCCCATTCCAAATATTATGAAACATTAACACTATGGCAATTACCACTCTACTAAATATTAATACTCAAAAGAATAATCATTGGATTAAACAATATGGTTAAAAAGCTTCTTTAGATAATGACATTAGATATACTGGTAATGTAGTTCATAGCAAATTACAATGCAGGAAAGTTTCGAAGAATAAAGTTTTTGCTGCTCAATTTTCTTTTTTTTCCTTTTTACATATGTTAGGAAGAAAATTTCATGTCTAAGATAGATTCATTTGGCTCTTTAAAAGTTTATTAATCCTAGAGGCTAACACTCACGCATTTGCAGAAAACCTGTCAAACTCAACTAGCATCTGCATTCATGCGTCGATCTTAAATATAAAAATTATGTACACTTTCTCTGCTCCTTAGAAAGTTTATCTAATGTTACAAGTTACCACAGTACTTCAGAACTACATTAGTGTTCAATGAAAACTTTAAGAACAGAGTACAAAATTATTGTGAATATTCGAAACGTTAAATTCATGTTTTATATTTAGTTGTTTGTTCTCTTAGAAATTCATAATTAACAAAAGTTTAAATTTCTGCAAAACTGCTAGCAAATTAAAAATATATTTCACAGTATTCTGAAACGAAAATGGAGACAAGAAAATATGATTCAGACTGATGGAAAAAACGCACTGACATTGGGGAAAATGTATTACAGTAAATCTTTTTAAATAACATCAATGGGAGATCTGGTAGTAGGAAAATGTCGAACTCTTGTATTATAATCACAAACAATTCTCTTCAATTTCAAATACACAAAATATTTGGTATTCCTCAGTTTTCCTCCTTTTTCTTTAGAAGTACATCATTTATAGTTTAGGATCACCATGTATTTTTCAGGACAATTCTGATAGTTTAAATTAAAACTTTCAATTAAAAGTAAGCAATGATATAGAAGGGTAGAGAAATAAAGAGTGAACATGTCAATTTCATCTACCACAACCTAGAATATGAGCCAGTCTTCATAAATAAAAGAATAATTAGAAAACACATGCAAGTCTAATAATGAGAGCATCAATAGGAAGAAATGTACATAATAAAATAAATGGAAAGATTAGATTTAATAATTCATAGAGACATGATAGAAGGGGAATTAATGCAGAGGCAGTAGTTACATAAGACCACACATCATCTTACTTCAGCATGATCTAATTGCAAAATATTTGACTAGCAGATCACTGATCATGCCATTAAACAAAAACTAATTTGACTTTTACAGGTTATCTTTACATTTGCATTCTCTATTATTAAAGTTAATTAAACAAACTAAAAAATTATATTATTAATATCAATACAATTTATGAATATATGATGTCACTGGTAAGCATACAATAACGTATTTACAGTGGTTTTAAAATATAAATTTGAACTCCAAGGAAACTTAAAAAATATGTATTATCCAATATTTTAATTAACCAATACTTTTTTAAAATATAAAAATTAAAATAATGAATGCCCATTTTTCCAGCAAACTATTACTTCGGACTCCAATACTTCACTAAGTTATCATGTGTGTGTTTAAAACAACTTCAATTCACATTTGTCAGAGTTTGAAAGTCCAATTTTAATGTTTCTTTGCTATCCGCTAGAAGACCGACCACCATATGTACCAAAATATAAGCTGACCTCCTAATTTTGAGCATGAACCAATTCTTACTATTTAGGCAAAATAAAATTGGAAATTGTCTAATTGACTAGAAAATTGTCTCGATGAGAATTTTAAAACTTGGTATTGCCTATACTATCATTTTCTTGTTCCTTAAAATAATCATAATTGTAGTTTTTGTCCCTACCATTTTCATCTTCACATACATTTCGCTTCTTTCTTTGTGGTCCTTCTTCCATAGTGCATCATCCAACCACTTTAGAGACCCACCTGAAAATGTTGCGTGCAACCTAAGAACATTCCCTTCTAAATCAGCAGATTTTCTTCCAAACATGCTTCATTTGTGGCTTTTTAACAGTTCTTTCGCAATCTCTATCAGAATGGACTTGAAATGCGCAATGTTTAATGTTCGCATGTTAGAGTTGTGAAATGCAAACTTGTAAACCTCCGTCTGTTTATTCGCATGTAATGCAGGAGGTACGGGCAAGCTTCCAGGTTTGTGAAGTTTTTGCTAAGAATAAATATTTTAACATTCTGTCTCAGTGGTTGGATGAATAAAGCGTATTTCTATCAACATTTTTTCTCTTTTCATTTTATTTCTTGCAAAACGCAATTCTCACTCGGCAGGCAACAAACCAAGAGTCTGCACAGCCTTGTCAATCAACACATCGTAACACAATTTAGGTAATGACTTATTTATTTTCATGTGCTTCACTTGCTACAAGTACTTCACATACTATTCATATGAAATTATCTCGTTACCATGCCTTTGAAAACTACTGATCACCCAGCAAATTTGTGGCGGATGCCAACATCAAATATAATTTAAGATTATAGAATGTGTAATATGTATGGCTTTTACTTCTCATTGTTATGTAAGCATTTGAGTTTCTTCTTGGTATGATAAGGCAGAGTAAAAATATATTTCCTAACCAACTATGCTTCATCTGTGAATATACGGTGACCTTGTACTTCACAAATGGAATATTCAGAAAAAAATCTCACCTTATATTCTGGTAAAAACTACCTGGAATTTTGTCATGATTTGTGTCAACTAGTATAATAGCCTTCCAACATTTTTAGCAACAGTATTTTCTTCTTTAGAACTATTTCCAATTCTAAAAACCCTTCATATTCATTTCCCAATATTAAAATACATTCCCCGCTTAAATTCAATCACAAGTGTTAAAAGATTCAATGTTCATTACCACTTGAATATGAAGTAACTTTTCTCACTTGCAATCTTCTCTTGCCTTCCTGGAATTGCTACTCTCACAAATTAAATATTATTTTTTTAAATTTAAGAGGTTTGAAACTTAAAAAACTTAATTAAGGTTTAAACACAAAGCATGATTTACACAGAGCATACTTTCAGCATTACAAGGACTTAGTGCATACCTATTTTTTACCATTTGATTTTATTGTGGATTTTTGGAGTCGGTTTAAGAACAAAATCTGGCAACTAAGAAAATGATATAAATCCCAATTGCCTAGCTTTCATGACAATTCCAAACACTACAGTTACTTCTTTCCATTGATAGCCAAATTATACCATTTAAAGCCATCTTCGGACCAACCACTTCTCCTCACAACACAATTCTTTCAAAACAAATATTACTGAATCAGAGACCAATTTAGCCCTATTACATAAACTCTGCTCAAACTACAATTACTACTCATCCTCAATTAACTTTTAATTTTGTTCACAGATTCTTATTTAATGATTCAAATTTGCAAGTGAATGCACATGATGGCAACTCTCAATGGGCAAAGTACTGAAATCCTGGATGATCATTGAAAATTGCAAGAATTCAAACTGATTATTAAAATATTCCAAGGAAATAAAGTTTATTTAAACTAATTCCCCCAACATGTAACAAGCTCAAAAACTTGAAAAATAGAGGATCTGAAACAATAGAGCATGCTTCATATCATCTTTTACTCAAAACAAATCTTGAGTAATTCTCCAACACATGTGAAACTGAAGTGCGTTTGGTAATCTTAGTACATACACGCAGAAAGAGCTATTGTGCAATCATCCACTACTACATGCAAGTGCTTAACATCTTGCTCAATTCCATCTTAACCCATGGCTTAATGCCATTAAGCATTTCGATCAAATTAACATCAATAAGAAATAAAATATTTTCTCACATGCCACTTTTCCACAAAAAGGCTCTTTTGTATAGAAGAGTGCAATTTAATTTCTTTGCAACTTCATTTTCATTCCATTAATTGACAATAAGAAACATCACTTTGTATGTGATACAAAAAAATTGATGACAACTCTTGGTTTTTTAATTTATTACAGTAGATTTTACGAAACTCGGAATTTTGGGGCAACATTATTCCATTAAAATAAATGGCGATTTCTGTCCATGAAACAAGCAATGCTCGCACATGCCACCACGCAGCAAATGGTATAATGGCAGTGACAATGACAAAGTCCACATTAATTATCTTTCAGAGATTTACTTAAAATCTGAATTTTCACTTCTTTTGAGTAACAATAGAATTTCAAAAAAGCGACAATATGTCAAAATTGTGAGGGCGTGATCAACATAGCTACAAAAGTATAAATAAAATGTTACTAAAAATATTAAAAAAAATAATTAAACATGAAAAATTCAGTCACGCAAATTATGGAGGGGGAGAACATAGCAACTTTATCATCTAAATTACGAATAATAAAATTGCCCTACAAAAGGAACTATTACAAAATATATAAATATATATATATATTAAAAAAATATTCCAACATACACACAGACATCAATTCCCACAACAAATTCTAATAGTTTTCTAAATCAGAAAGGGATTTTAATTTAATAATCAGAGGAAATTTGTTATCCATTGTCCAGCAACGTCGTTTAATGAATGACAAAATTGCCTAACCTGCAGGTATAAGAATACGTAATAACATTTGTCAACTTATCTGTATCTCGAAATTATTCCATAATAAAAGTCGCATGCATTTAAAATTTTAATATCCTCTTGCAAAATATAAAAAACTCAAAATTATTGATTGTACAGTATTTACACACACATCCTATTTCTGAATGTCTTGATCTTCTTGTGAATGAAAGTCGCAAACTTTTGTATTTTAAACTACTATCACTTCTGTTCAGATATGTCAGTCTATTTGAAAAATAATATATTGCTCTTGATTGATTGGCCTAAGTCTTTATAGCACAACAATTGTGCCAGTCAAGATAAAAATGTAAGATTATGTTTGCATGAAAGCACAAATATTGATATTAAAAATGTGGTTACTGAATATATCAACTTTTGTAGACTTATTTGGGAAGAAAGAAAATAGTTCCAAATTTAACTTTTAGTGACAATTTAAGATAACTTAAAAATCTCATTGAAGCTCTTTACAAATATTTCTTTCAAAAGGATTGCCTTTGGCAGCAACTAAAATGGAGTTTCTTTAGATGACAATTTTTTCTGATAGAGGTCAAGACGATACTATGATGGAGGATATTATTTGAAAATGCCTACATGTGGCTAGCTTCTGACTTTGTTTTCGTGACTAATAATGTACAAGAGGCTGAAAGTCCCTCACCACAACAACTGTGTTTCAGGAAAGCAATCATACAAATATTTACATATAAAATAACTTTAAAGGCATATCTACACTTAAGAAAGAAAGAGAGAGAGAGAGAAATATGTGTGTGTGTGTGTATATATATATAAATATAATAAAAAATAAAACAACAGCATGAGCACGAAAATACCAGGAATAAGGAATTATTAATTTTCAGAAGTTCATGTTTGAAGCACGAGAGTGACTGGTAATGAGATTTAGTGACAATAATATGGTAAATGAATCAAGGTAACACCACCCAGTTGAAGTATTAAAAAAGTAACAATGGTGTTCAATGAATTCAACCTACATTAGCAATAATGAAACAAACACAATGGACTGGATTTAGGGACTGATAATTTCCTACCATATTATACAACCGAGTTCATTAGAAGTCAAAACCACTCAGATTTGTCACACTATCACATTCTTTATTGACTTAGTATGAAAGTATGATACTAATTTTTGAGGTAGTGATTGTTTAAAGGACAAGAACAATTCCTAATTTCTCAGTTATGTAAACGTACTATTTACAATTAGAAGCATGGTGATCCTAGACTTCCCAATTTCATGACCTTCTGGAAGTGTGTGTATGCACAATATTTGAATGAATAAAGCATGTTAAAATTCACAATTCTTTTTGTTGACAGAAATATACTATACATAGGAGCGAGTTCAGGGTACTGCATGCAAATTTACTGGCAATATTGGAGCACAGCAACACACGGCCACCACTATGATGAGCTTGATGCATTCATTCCACTGAACATTCCAGTACTAAATGATGTCTGTTGCTGAGCTTGTTGCTGCTGCTGTTGTGCCTGCTGTTGCATTTGCTGGTTGCTAGTCTGACGTCCATGTTTGGGCATAGGAGGTTGCAGGTACTCGTGCCGGGCCAAGGAGAAAACATCAATGCGCTCCTCTTTTCGATACGCTAAACAGCTACGAATGAATGTCTAAAATAAAAAATGAAAAACTTTTTAAGTCGGCATAATTAGGGAAAGAATACAAGGTCACATACAAATGAAGGGGAATTATTTATAGCACTGAATATACTTTTATCACCTTAGCTTCATTTGTGACTGCAGGCTTATTAGCAAACTGCACCTCTGTTGCTTTGAGGATGGTATTCTCTTCCAGTATCGTTGCCTGTGATTGGTTATGACCAAATGGCTGAAGAAACCAATTAAAACAAATAATGAGCAAAATAAAAAGCAAGATTACTATGCCAATGCCAAATAACATTATTTCCTAGAATTATTCACTCACCTTTTTACCGTAAAGACACTGGTAGAAAATTACACCTACACTCCATACATCCACCTTTGAAGATATTTTAGGAGGATTTTTTCCAACTACAAAACATTCTGGCGGCAGATACCTGAAACACATTAAAATATGTATCAACAACACTGCAACATGAAGTAGATGACCTTCCAAGATAAAAAACAAATGAGGGTAGTATCCCCATCATTGGAAGCAGCAAATTATTTGAATCACACCTGAATTTTACCAACGTCACTTCCATACATCTTCAACATGGAATCACATCAGCCAAGCTACAAACCAGACATACATTCCTTGACAATACCTACAGCTGTCAGGTTAACTAATATAGAAAACTTTAAGAGATCTGGTGTAAAAACAGCAAATTTCAGAGGTAAAAAGCAACATAAAAACATGCTAAAAAGAAATCAAAAATAATTTGGGATGGAAATGAGTTAATGGTGTGAAGAGTCACCAAAACTATAAATGGAAAACCAGCATAAAGGATATTATTAATAACTTCTAAAATAAACTAAACTCTGGCAACCCAGAAAAATTAACCTAGTTTAGCCATTTAGAAATCATACTGTGTTACAATAGAAACATAGTGGAGTTGCAACAGCACATACTTTCTAGGATTATTTGTAACAGATACATAATATTATAATACTTCCTGAACTCACAAAAAGATTTCCACACAGAAAAAAATGTTAAAAGTTTGCATGTTCTAGCATTCAACCTTGGGTACTTAAGTTCAGCAAGCTCTGAACTAACAACTATTCCAATTGGTAGAGTTCCCAATAATTCAAGAAGAAAGATCAACATTTGCAACTGTCAAAAATTCAGATGTTTTAACAGATTGGACCTATGACATTTTATTAAGCAAACATTGTCCCATTCAAATAAAATAAACTAAGACAAAATTAGCAGATTCAAGAAAATACTGTTTAAGTAATTTTGCAAAGTTGTCACAATTTCACTCAAAATTGAGCAAAAAAGCAACACACATAGTCAAAAACATCTTACATTACAGATCCAATTTTGAAGAACATATTAATGAAACAAATTTCGATCTTCAATATTACAGATTTAGGAATACTACAAAAAAATTTTCTGTTGCAATTTTGGAAAATTCAGATAATTCAACAAAAACAGATAGAGCTATTTTTATAAGCATGCTTTGCTTTTTTTGGAATAAAAATTGAAGAAAAAATTGGAACCATTTTTGGGAAAATTTTTAAAATGACATTGAGGCTTGTTGTAAAGCTAGCAGTAAAATGGAACTCTCAGGATGGCCTCTAGATTACAAATCTAAATAACAAGCTTACTTAAGTCATGTTATGCCGTTTACATTCATAAGTCAAACTTAGGATCATTCGAATAGAGAACTTTGCAAATGTTCATTCACTTCTAAAATATGGAATCATATTCTGTGAAGTTCCTCAGAAAATATTTACACTTTCATCATCCAAAAACATATATTGAGAACAATTAACACTTGCAAGCATAAGTCCTACAAACGCACTTCAAAAAATTACAAGTCCTTTCACTCCCATGCAAGAACATATTGAGAAAGTAATCTTTACAAAAAAGAACCTTATGAGAAGCAAGGATTTTGTTACCCTAAATGCAGAAGTTCATAATTTTGATTCTAGACAAAAAAGAAATCTGCACTTCACTCGTAGTGAAACTTCTCTTTCAAAGAAGGCCTCTCATAAAAGACATTGCACTATATAAAAAATACTGAAGCTTTCTTTTTAAACCATACTATTCATCATAAACGTGCCTCTACATCAACATAAACCACTAATAACTTTGTATATTTTGTTCAGTGTTTGACATCCCAAAAAATGATGGATGGACATAAAGGTTAAAGCTCATTTCAGAACAATTCACCCCCTTTCTTTCTTTTAGATTACTATTTTTTATTTTACTCTCTTTGCACAGGCAATTATAAAATTCTTAAGCATTGTATTGTATTGTACATAGCTGTGAAAAACTTTAAATAATTTAATGAAGTAGTTCAGAAAACGAATAAATTAATATTATTGACAAAGATGATTAATCATCTATTATGGTCTGAAATTAAAATAATCCATTCACTGAAACTTTTTTAAATTGGTTATTTGTTCACAAAAATAAAAATAAAAAACAATTGGTATGTACAGAAAAACTCATCTTGGTATGGGCTGGCTTTGAGCAATTTAACTTTAAATAATTCATATACATTGTATCTTATTCTACAAACGCAACAAAGTAGTTCACAAATGGTAAAATTCTCAAATTGCACAGCCCAAAAATTAAATAATCCTATCCTTATACAAACAATAAGATTCATAGTATTACATGTTCATAAACAACAAACAAATCCTAACAGCATTCTAGTTAAATGAATTGAACCGAAGGTTTTAATTAGTAATAAAGTTGAATTGACAGTCTCGTTTCTCTAATAATTACTGTTGAACAATCATTAACATACTCTCCACATTAGGACAGTTTTTTGTAACTTTTTTTTTTTTTTTGCTATATCATATTAACCCCAACTGACTTTATTTGAATAAATGGTAAACCAACAAATTTAAACTGTGATTGTTGAAGTTCTTGTGTAATATTTGTACCATATCTTTGTAACACACTTGAAAAATTAAACAGCAACATGCTTTTTATAACATTGTTGTGCTGTTATTGCAACACTGATAAGTTAGTGCTCACAGCCAAGCTGATTAGAAACCTTGGATCACAGAAAATTAAGGAAGCTTGAAACTATAAAAACTTTACTACTACAGATTTTCTCATGTTCGGCTAAAAGTGGGTATATTGTTAAGTTAATATATTATTTACTGGAACTGTTTCTATTCTGAATACTTTTATAGCTATTAATATACCTAGAAATGTTATGAGTGTTATTACTGCAGAAGCCAAAAGTTAAAAATCGAAGCGGAGCTGAGATTTTTAATGTGGACGAGGTATGGAATAACATTTCGTGGTATTTTCAGAATTTTATGCGAAAATTTACAATATTACAGCGATAGTAAACAAATGAATTCTATTGCTGCGTCACGTTACTACGATATGGTGGGGTGTTGCTTGCAATATATTTATATAAACAATATTCATATACCGTGATTTGAAAAAAGATGGATGTAAATAATTCTTCTGAACCTAAAGATACTTAAAGAAATGACGTTCAATGAGGAAGTAGGCATGTAGTAACCTTCAGATCGTCAGTAAATATGATTACCAGAGAAGAGTTTCATTTGGTGGAATGCCAGGAAAACAGGTTAATTTACCTAACACACTTTTTTAATTGCACTATTAATATAACTAACAATAATTATCGTCAAAACTAATGAGTTCCTTTTATTCTGAATTATTTGAATCTGATTTGTACAGAATGTCACCAGTTTTTTTTCCTTAATAAACATTTGACTTGCGATGAATTAATTGTTGTTTATTTCCTTTGCTAAGGATGTTAAATTTCTTAACATACAGGTTGGTTCAAGTGCACTTAACAAATCTGTAGGGTTGCATGTTAACAGGGGTTAAGATGCATGTGACAAGATAAAACAAAGAAACAAGTCAATCATGCCCGCATTATACATTGTATATAATACACCTAATGTTAGAATTTGACTAATTTACGAAATAGTTGGTTATGTTAATATTATCTGAAATGGGTGATAAAAGTCCGAAGAAGGAACAGTTTCACAGCATACTTCGGACTTCAGCTGGATGAAGTGGGTATACTAGTTGAGGTACTCAAATCAGGTGGGTAGGGTAAGGTAGGTGAGGAATGTAATTGAGAGATATATAATTAATAAAGTGGTTTATGTTCAAAAGTTCTCAAAAAATCCAGTAAAAATAACAAATTAAGAAATTCATTGATTTCTAATTTTATAAATTTAAAAACAAATAAGCACAAAGATCATATGATTGAAGCTGGGTAAATGTGATAGTTGCATCCTTTTGAAAGATGAAGAAACTAAATGTGAGTGATTAATAAGATGATTGTAAAGGAATGTAACTACATCCTTACATAACAGGTATGACAAGTATTACAGTAAAATTATGTTAAAAAACTCACCAATAGGTTCCAGCACCTTGCGAAGTTAGATCCATGCCATGATCTGGATTGTAGTTTTCCTCATCCATTACTTTGCTGAGACCAAAATCCGTTATTTTGATCTCACCACAAACGTTACCTTCTGTCAGCAATATATTACCTAAAACAAAATTAATAATAGTTAAATTCATAAGAGGTGTTCAGTTCCTTACATGAAAGCAAAAGTTAAATACACATCGTCAGCATTCAAAATACTCATAAAAAAGTAACAGCAGAAACATACATACAATTATTTCCCACCAGCATTAAAAATAGGAGACAAAACAAAAACTAACAAAATCTTTATTATAATAGTCAGTTTTGTGCTTAATTCCATCATCAAATCACAAACATCCATGTGTTCATTAAACTTTTACAAATTCACATAAACCGATTTCTTATCAAAAAAAATTTCAACTATAATCCATTTTACTGACTAGGTATTTTCAAGAATTAAAACTTCTTGCTATTAATAGGCCATCAACAATTTACACTCACCACAACAATACTCCACAACAAAATAAAGAAAAGGAAATACAGTGGAATCATTATTTTGTAGTGAACAATATTATTATTATTATTAGTAGTAGTAGTAGCAGTAGTATTAGTATTAGTAGTAGTAGTAGTAGTAGTAGTATTAGTATTAGTAGTAGTAGTAGTAGTAGTAGTAGTAGTAGTATCATAGGGACTGACTTACACTGTTGTTCCATATAAACCATACACAGTTTTTAGGTCCTAAACATTATTCAACTTAGTGGAAGCAAAGAATTCCAATGAGTATGCAGAAACCATTAACAACTGTACAATGCAAGTTGATCAATTTTAAACTGAAAAAGCATATCACCCCTCACTGATAACTCACGGCTTCTGTATGCTCAATTCGCTATTTAAGTGGAAACAAATGAGTAAAAATAATTAACAGGTGCAAAAAAGAAACCCTTCCATTTTCGTTGCCCTATTCATGAAATTGCCCAGATTACAAACTGGACAGAATCTTGGCCTTATCATGAAATGGTCAGTACAAAATTTTGTCCAATTCGTGAACAGGCCCATCATATATTAACATGAACTTTTTGTACAATTTCCCCACTATGTATTTAAATGTTGCATTATAATTAACGATTTAAAACTCATGTATTCAACAGTACTTAGGTAATTTAATTAGAAGAATGTTCCAGCAATTCAAGGGTTGTTTTCAAGGGAGTGGAAAAAAATTGCCTATAATTCAGGCAAAATGAAAACTATACATGTCTTTGAATAAAGATCTCTCTTTGAAGATCAGATTATATTCAGGAAACAAATCTCAATCTTCAACTTCTTCATTGTAGGACGACTTTGGAAAAAAAGAAAAACTTATGCAATTTTCGAATATTCACAGTCTCACGAAAACGAGACTGCCACTTTTCAAGTGTTCTTTGGTCTTTTTGAGGGAGAGAAAATTCAAAAAATTTGGGCCAATTTACAAAATATTTTACAATGTAAATAGCTTTATGTATTGATTGAATAGTGATTCCAGGTGCATCAATTGCTGTCGTTAGTCACATGTAGAGCACGTTTTTATAATAATAATAATAATAATAATAATAATAATAGCCGATCAGATGGCCGAGATCGCTAAGGCAGTAGTGCCAGAGTGGTTTCGGACCAGAAGATCGCGGGTTCGAGTCCCGCCTCGGGCATGGGTGTATTTGTGTATGTCTGTATGTGTTGTCCTTTCACCCCATTATCATCATATCATCATTTCATCTTCCATACCCCCAGGGCTAACAACCGTGGGGATAAAAATCGGATCTACTAAAAATGCTGGTCCCTCCAAAAGTTGTTGCAAGCACCTGCCACCGTGATAATAAATAAAAACTGAGCCACGGTAAATGCAGGATGCTTGCATGCGTGGTCCTAGTCGGCCGATTAACGGGGCGAGAAAAAAAAAAAATAATAATAATAAATAATATTTATTATTATTATTATGATGTCTTCCCTGTGGCGCTGAAGGTTGTGGCAACGGTCGTCTGTGCCCAGGAGGGTGCAAGTTCAAGTCCTGTATAGACATGGTCGTATTTGTGATTGTTCCTCCACACCTCATTATCATTGTATCATCCTATCGTCTCATAATTCACACTTCAAGGCATAACAACCTTGTCATAATGAGGGATACAGCTGAAAAACTGATCCTGGAAGAATTACACTCATTAATCGTGTAGCGTGATCAGTAATGGTCTGTACGCCAACAACAACAACAACAATAATAATAATTACAATATTATTACTATTATTATTGCGGAAGGTGACTGATGCCTGCTGGCTTGCGAGATCTGGTGCCAACCTACGTCTGCTTGTGAGGATTTTCTGCAACCAGGCATCTTCCACCAGCATGGAACCACCCCAGCCGGGACAAGTTCTAAACTTCTGGCAAATGTGGTAGAGTAATGCATGTGAGTAGGTAAGGGGTGAGTAAAGGACAAGGAAGAGGAAGGAAACATTGCACAGTCTGTGGCCAGTTTCTTAGGGTACTGCTCCGGCATTTGCCTGGTGCTGATCAGAAAAACCACAGAAAACTTATCGATCAGAGCAGCTGACCATGTTCTCCTCCAGACAGTGACAATGCGAACTAGCTGACAAGCTTACACACTATTTTCTATTTATTTATAATAAAGCCAGCAGGTATAACTCAATTACAGTCTTACAATACAAACTAGTGGGTACAGCTACTAACTATCACTGCTCATCTACTAGTTTTCACATTTAATACAATCCAAAGACCCAATTTAAAATGAAATAACAAAAATATAATACAAATATTATAAATAACAATAATAACAATAAAAATCAAATAATATACACATTCGAATTTGCGTAGCATCTAACTGCATAAATTCAGACTGAAGGCGATCAACCTTTATTTGATATTTATTTCATACAAGTTTTAAATAATTTCTAAAAAATTAAATTGAAAACCTATAGTAAAGCTCCAATGTAAGAAAGAAATATGAAATAATACACACGTTCTAACTTATATTGCATCCAATTGCCTCAAAATACCTCTAAAACTACGAAAACGACACACACAGCAACTAAGCTCAACGCCCAAATACTATTAAAAAAAAAAAAAAAAAAAAAAAAAAAAATAATAAAAATAAAAATAAAAAAACTCACATTTTTGAAAAATTCAACTTGACCTTAATAGTCAAACTTTTTTTAAAAAACAGTGGAAATGTAATCTGACAACACATTTCTGAAATTCCTTTTATACAATTCAGATGTGTTTTCACTCAACAGACCTTGTCATTGTGTGGTTGATATTTTCCCAAGATACTTATACAAGTTTGAAAGGAAGTTTAGCAAGAAGAGCATCACTTCTTTTAAGGGGCAAAGTCATGGGTACATTTGCACTGTAGTACTAGACATTCATCAGCAATTACATCAATCAAATTGGTTTTATATATATATATATATATATATATATATATATATATATATATATATATATATATATATATATATATATATAAATATATATAAATATATATATAAATAAAAGTACAACTTTCACCTCAAATGCGAATTCATAAATTTCTCTGTCTTATTTTGACATTTCTTCACTCTACTTGAGAATCCTTTGTAATGTGCAACAACACTGAAGAACTAACTTGCAACAAACCTTTAACAATCTGTGCCAATGGTGTGGCAGTCCCATGATGTGAAATTTTATACATTAGTTGCCCTTTCAAATAAAAACTTACTTTATTTGAAGCATTACAAGCATATAACACACAAATTAAGATTTTTTGTTCTAATTTTCTTTTTATTGGTTAGATATAAATTTTGGTAAAGTGTTCAAAAGCACAATTACCAGCTACAAAATAATACCTCTTTCTCTTAGATTTCTTACCATTTCAAAACCAGGAAAGAAGTTATAAAAATGGAAATATGTTTTTAAGGTTGATCAATGATTTTTATTACATGTATAAACACCTTTCAGAGCAGCCTGTAGGTTACTTGTTAATCATCTTTTTTTCCATTCATAAATTTCTAGATGGAAGTAATAATTAATTTTAGAGCAACACAATATCTAATTCTTGAATTTGAACAGTAGTTTTGCACAATACTGAATACAGTAGTCCTTACATCATTCAACGTACCACAATTCCCAAATAATTGAAAAAGAAAAAAAAATCACTATAAAAAACACGGGCACATCACTTAAATATGCAATAATATTGGAAAGGGGAGGCTCAAAATCAAAGGATATTAGTCCTAAAAATGCCAACAAACAAATACATAGTTGCGAGAACCACACAAATCTATATCTGTAGCTTGGCAGTAAACGCTCATCTGCTTTTTTTGGCAATAATTATCATCCCTCATTGCAGTTCTATTGTCATAATCGGATTCTCAATAGTTCAGATTCAGGAATATTATGAGTGGCGAAAAATTCTTAACAATAGTAATGTAGTATTGACAAAGATTCACAATCCCCATTTAGGATCGTGATCATGGTGCTTAATTTTCTTGGATTAATACTAATTTGCAATTTACAAAAATTCAAAGAGTTCAACAAAATGAGACCTGCGCCATTCCCTTAATCATCCTTTAAGCTATCTAAGGATGAACTTTAATCAAAAATTTTTGAGAATTCTTAAAAAAATGTTGAGGCTTCATGTAAAGTACCTCAAAAATCAAAATATCTTGTTTGAAAATAACAGGGCCTCAAGTTCCTTTAAAAGGAAGAATATGAATTTTGGAGAAAATCAACTGAATGGTTTTGGCACTAGCTTTGACGACAGACAGACAGATTGACTTTTGTCATCAATCAATTTTTTGGTATCAAGACCCACGTAACATTGATTCTTACTACACAATTTGTTAAAGTAATTTACTAAATATAGGGACAACTTTTATCCACCTTTTTGTTACCAGGGCCTGGCAATAAGAGTTTTTCTGTCGAAAATTCGCTGCTTTCCGGGGCACAATTACAATAGATTTTCATCTTGAGCAGTATGGACGAGAAAGTAAAAAAGGAGTTCATCTGGGAGATTCTCTGATCCCTACTTTTTGTCAAGTGTGGGTGAGTTAATAAAAGAAAAAAGAATAAGGAAAAAATAAAGTTTGCCAGCAATGCTGACCTGGTAATCGTAGAATGTAAAGACATCATACAAAGCAGTTTCACACATGCTGTCAAAACAAACTATGGTTTTCAAATATCTAACAAAAATTAAATTCTTAGTCATATGCAAAACCCCAAGGCAGTGGAACTAGAACAGAATAAGATCAAACAGGTTTCTTGGGTTCTCAAGATATTCAAGTTTTTGTTTTAAAAAAATTGCACAACTAGTAGTGCTACATCACATACTTTCTTGCATTGTTTCTCACTTTTGTAATTTTCAAACATTCAGAGACTTCAATGAAAATTAGAATTGTGCCATTCAGTTAAACATCCCTTGTTCTATTAATGTAAAATATTTAATGAAAATATTTGTAGCAATGAGTTTTTTTTTAATTGCATTAACTTGAAACAAAAATTACGTGAAAAATACTAGTTTTTTATAGATAGGTTTTTTCGTAACATTTCATTGACTAAAATCTCTACCTCCAATATTGTACTTTTAAAATGTTAACTTTTTGCAATTTTCAAATATATAGTGTGTATGCTGGAAATGGAGCTAGCACCACTTTCTTTTACCATCCTTTGTTACATAGGACGAACAATTTTGAAGAGAAAATTGAAGCATATTGAGAAAATAACTGTTTAAAAATTGCCTAAATTTCACAAAAAAATACTAAACTACACAATTTCCCAAACATTGTACACAATGTTATTTCAAGATCTGTCTTCGAAAAAATGATTTCAATAAGAAAAGATCTCTATATACAATATAGTAGCTGTAGGAGACAAAGAAAAACAATCTAACTCCGCAATTTTTGAAAAATCATGGCTTTAAACTAAAATGAGACCAACACCAAAATATTTATTTCAATCTTGCTAGGCTTCAAGTTCTTTTAAATTTACAAATAGGTCACATTTGTAAAATACAGAAAATTAGAATCAAAAGAAATTACTGTTTTTTCCAGAAACCTTGAAGGGTTTCACATAGGTCGCTTACTTTTCATTGTCAATATTGATGATATTAATTGTTTTCTGAAAGACGTTGAATATCTTTTATTTGCTGAAGATTGCAAAATTTTCAAGATAATTGAAAAACCAAATGATTATCTATGTCTTCAAGCTGCATTGCACAATTTTTTTAAATTATGTATCACAATCAACTTAAATTACATCCTTCCAAATGCAAATATGTAACTTTTCCTCACCCAAGAACACCTATTGCATATGCATATGAAATTGAACGAGTTTCAATCCCCAAAGTATCTTGTATAAGAGGCTTGAGGGTTATATGCAGTCACTCCAGACGAAGTTGTGCGACCAATTCAAATGTGGGTCCATAGGCTGTCATCAATTTTCTTGCACTAGTATCGCCACATTTAGTTTAGCCTACAACCACATGTTTGAACATTCCTGAAGATTGGAACACAATCATCCTATTGTAAAACTTGGCAACAGCAACTTCATAAGTTCTATGTAAAGTCCTTCGTGAAAAATTAAATTGACACATAAAACACAATGCTCTGAAGCAAAGGATTCCAATAGTATGACATTTCAAGCTGTTTGCCGTGACATTAACAATTTAATGAATGCTCTTTTGATACATCTGTAAGCAATACAGAAAACACAAACATGTTTAATTATTTTTGAAAATACAATGTCAACTGTGGAACTACTTGTAACAGGATTCTACAACCATGACATAATTATCAGCTTCAGAGAGAAGAGAAGCCATGGAATTAACAAACAAATATACATTAGAATTACCATTAGAGAGAAAGTTGTTGGTCAATTCCAAATTTTAAGAAGTCTAGCTTTCAACAAAAATCTGTTATAGTTGGCTAGCTACAGGATTATTAATCTACAATTACAAGAATTAAACTGAGGAATAGATAATGCAACTAGCTTCAATAGATATGGAGGCTGCACAATGCTTTTAACAATTTCAGCAACATCATTATATATTATGTTGTGGACTGTTCAAAGAATTCACTGCCCCTAATGGGATTTCAACCTAGATCTCCCATATACACCAACCAGCTCTATTCATTTCAGCTACCGAGACAGACTCCTTTTAACAGTCTTAAGGGCCCTCATCGATATACTACACATTTCAACACCTTTCCACAATTTGAAATTCTATGTCTTAGTTATGAAACAGAGAATGGTTCCCCAGAGTTTTTTTGCACACAGTATGAATGGGATATTTCCCACCTGACATCCAGAAGCTAGCTACAGCTGTTGTCTCTTGCTTACTAAGGACGATATGCCAAGCCTCAGCCTATGCAACCTGGAAGGGAAGTGTTGGTAGGGACAGGTATCATGGTGCTATTTGAGTGGGCAACTGCGACATATTGCACAATTAGTGTGCCTCGGTTTCAGAAGCAAAATCAGAGGACATGGATTACTTGCAGAAAACCTTCCTTAATACTAGCTGCAGTTAAAAAAACACTGGGATCACACTTATCTATCTACTTAAACTCCATACAACCAGAACAGCAGAAGGGAAAAAAAAACTACATTTAAGAGTTCAACAAGGGGAATGCGTCTCCTGTTTTGCAACTCAACTACCATTGCAACCCCATGGCTACTAAGCTTCGCGGATAAGGGGGTGTTTCTTGGCTGGGGTCATTTCCTTCCACAGTCAAAACATAATAAGAATTACATCAAGCTCAGTGGTTCCAATGTAAATTAACAACTGCTAAACAGGAAATGTGTTCCCATGTAATTGTTAACTTCCAACTGTAGCCAGATGGTGAAATAAATTATATCATTATAGTAGACAAGATTGTAAAAATGGTAGTTCTTTTGTAAAAAAAGGTGTAGAAGACAGGGAATTAAAATTTCCAACCTTTTACACTTTTCTTCGACTGCAAACCTAGAGGATAGGATAGGATGACCATTGATCTTGTAAGTTTATTTGATTTCATGAAGCTTTAGAAATATTAGATTGATTGTCATCAAGGAAACTCAAAATTACTCAATATTGTCCAGGGCTAGGTGTTATTACTTTAAATTCAATTTTTGAAATAAGGAGGAAATAAATAATGTTGCAAGTTGCATAAATTTTAGTAATGATTCGCATACTTCTGACGTCACTGGTACTACGTGACCATGTAAACCTACAGTTCACTTCCAGTTTAGCAATTAGCCTGGGCAGTAGGCCTAACACGTAGGTCTGCGATTCTGGAGTGACTGGCAATAGTTTTTGTCCCATTAACAAACAATTTTTCTTCTCTTTTTAGAAAATTATTATTATTACTACTACTACAACTACTATTATTATTATTATTTAGAATGATGATGATGGGTGAAGAGAATCACAAATACGACTACATCTATGCAGAACTCGAAACTGCAGCCTCCTCAGCACAGATGATGGCTGCCACCACTTATTATTTATTGGACAATTATCTTGTTAAACTAATCACATACTGTGAGCACCTTTATTTGAGTGCTATTTCCCTTTTTCTCACAAGCATGTTTACTCAGTAGTTACTACTGAAATTACTTTCTTTCTAGATTTGGTAATGTATTCAATTTTTGGATCGCATTTAAAAAGGTCTAGGGTGCATTTCATCATAACATGTCCATAACAAAATATTTGTACTTTAGGGAATGGGAGAAAAAGAAACAAACATTAGAATTGGTGTATTTTGGAGTGCAGGGCTTCACACAAAATTAATTTCTCACTACTTAAACTTTCTCGCAATAATTTCATCTCAGACCCTTGGAAAGTATAAAAGAGGGGTTTCACTGTATTCACAAACAGTAGGCTCTGTCACCAACATTTCCTGGAGTTTCTTCCTTAGCTCTGCATATTAGAACAAATGGGGCAGAGTTCTCGTTCAGAATTGCCCGATACGAATAGGGGTCTTTGGGACATTTCCAAAAGGTATTGTCAACATAATCTGAAATCATCCTACTAAAATAAAATTTTCAACAGCTGAGATTTTTGATTATTCTTAAAAAATTTACAACTCAGGTAGGTTTCATCAGGTTATCAACAGTAAATTTTAAAAAATTCAAAATTTGTGAAAGCAAACTGGATTTGACTAGATTAGCAATGGATTGAGGCTCTTCATGCATGTGCAATAACACAATTCTGACATTTGATTCTTTCAAAAATAGTATAAGTACGAGATTCTACCATGACCCACTGTATCATTCCAACATAGTGTGAGCAAACCAACAAACTAATTCTGGCCATGTCCATCTTGGCGGTTAAGGTAGATTTAACGGACCATTTCTGACCAACGTAACTTGTTATGGAAATGAGAAGACAGATTCTGAATAGCAATCAATATGTCAAAAGGTATCCGTGTGTGTTCCTAACACAACAGTGTGTACAATTTGCAGATTCAGATTTCATTCACCTTCCAGAATAGCTAAGATGAAAAGTCCTTTTACAGGATGGACAGTTCACAACAACTGAAATTGTAACTCAGCCCTTGCAATACAGACACCACCACTAATAAAAGGCAAATGTGTAAAAGTATGGAAAAAATATTGCGTAAATGAATCACACTACACTTCTTTCAGTTCCAAAAGAAACTTGCACTACAAGATAAAAAATTCCAAACAGCAATAATAAATTAAAAACGAAATGTAGGTAAACATAATAACCACGTGCCAAAGATTATTTTAGATCAGCAGGAGCAAATAAATGAAATGGATGATAATGTTAGAATTCTGTTAATTGAAGGACACTGCGCACAACCGCATCTATAACTATTTCCTGTGTCCTTGTGATTGTATTGATAAGTAAATTGAGCAAGCTGGATACGTGTTTGGTTTTTTTTTTGGCAAATTATTCCACATGGTTTTAGGATCTGATGCCTGCATTAGCAATAGAAAATTAAAAACCAACTATGTTGCCAAGAAATCTTGCAAATCTCTCAATTTTTCAATCATCAAAGACATTTCCCCTTTCGAGTAGTTCATTTTCTAATCTTTAATGCAATGCAATGGTTACAAAATGTTGAGGATTCTTTAAGATGTGGCCATAACATTTCTCCAGCACATATTGCAGTGTACATTCTTGCACAATAGAGTATTGTTGTCAATGCACAGTTATGTTCAAGGGTGTTCCAAATATCCTAATTCCTTAATTCCAGAAGATAAAAGATGGATACAAAAGAAGAGATGTGAATTTGTAATTTAGTATTATATGTTTTGTTGCTTTACATAAGTAAACAGTTAAGTAAATTCATTAATATGTTTTTGTAATCAGTGGTATCTTGATTATACTGACATAGCTCTGGCATATATTTGGTTTTTGACCTTCAATTGACCCCCTGATTATCATTGACCACCTACAAAATGCCATCCAATAACTGCTCTAATACCACAACTAGTAACTAGCAACAGAAAAAAATGCTGCTGAACAAAACCACACAAAATGGATTTCCAAAACGTAGTTTCACACTACACAAAAAAACAAACAAAATATTTTTAAAAAAGTCTTCAAGTACTGTAATAACATGGTATAGTACATATACAGTACAAAGGTCTTTAAATGTCAAGAATATCAAAAAAAGGTGCAGTTTCCTAACAACATATTAAAAGGAAATATTTAATGGGGACCTGTTCCGTATAGATGCCTTGCGGTCACATGGCATCAGCTGTGTCGTAAGATGTTGACACACTGAGTATGGCAATTCAGCTGGATTGCACAGTATGAGAATAAGAGGAATAAACAATCCAATATTTGCATTTAGACATTGCATTTCAGACAAAATCAAAACTATTACCCTGTTTTTTTGATTAATTCCCAATTCGTAGATATCTAACAAAACTGTAAACACCTCTAATGTGGCTAGAAGTTGTATGGTTTCGTTTTGATTTCTGCATGAATTGGAAATTAGTAATGAAGATAATTTAGAAAAGTCAATGCACAAAACCATTGGTCTTATATACATAACACCATATGGTCTCGCATTTAAAAAAAAAAAAAAAAAAAAAAAAAAAGCAATATTTATGAGACCATACGGTCACGACATAGCACCCATCCTATTAAAGCACAACTTTGATGTATTCAGACACATGAGGGAAAGAATGTTGCGAAGTCATCACAGTTCCATTGAATTGTAAATACTGTAGGAAGATGACGACAAATGTATCCACCAGGTCCCTACGCAAGGAAGTATGGGTTTCGGTACACTTACTATCATCATAACTAAGAAACAGCTTTTTGCTCATGCAAATTCGAAGTAATATTTTGAATTTTACAATGACTCAATCGTATCAGTCCTAAATTGGCACCACAAGTTCCAAAATTTGACAATGACTCTGATCCTTCTAAATTTCATTATGTTATACTTTACAAAAATAAATAAATAATTTTCTGAAAAGTATTACTTACAAAATTATTTTTAAAATATTTTTTTTCCAACATATATTTTCAATTAAGATACGTTATTTAATAAAATTAACTAAATTTATTCACATCAACATTTATCTACAACAAACTTCTATTTTCAGTGATTCTTCCACCACATAGTTTCTTCAATAGCACAGTAAAAAGTGTAAAAGACCCAGTGTACATGATTTTTTTTTCCTTTGAAAAAAAGAACAATTCAATAATTACTATATTGCTATGGCTGTGTTTCTCCAGACAGAAATAAATAACTAACAGTGAAAAATTCCCCATTGATAAAAAAACAGGCCTGAAAGGTTTAAGTAATTTAATTTTAATCAATCCTCAAATTACAGAGAAATATGTGCTTCTAAAATAAAAACCTGTCTGAAAGTTTTGTTGCAATCAAGACAAACAAATTTCTTTGCACCTAAGAGCACAATTTTATCAAGCTGCTCTTGACTTATTCTCAACATAAAAATACTGCTGTAAAAACTCCCCATAATAAGAGAATCCAGTTTACAGGAGACAAAATTCATGGCACCGATATCAATTGTGTTCAACAAGGCATTTATTTCCAGTGTTTAGGACACCCCATTATAGGAGATTCCCACCTACTGTGGACGAGATTTTAATCCCCGCCATCACTTTATTCTAGCTTGTAAGAGACAACACGTTGTATCTTCCTCCAGGTAACTGAGAAATTTTCTCATTGTGGTAAGGGTTGGGGCAACATGCTTAAAATAGAATGGAGTAGGGTATCACAACATCACATCCACCAAGAGGGAAGTTCCCTTGAGGAAAGCTCACCCTGTAAGCTTCGTAACTAAGGAACAAGGAAGTCGCTGCAGTGCCTGCATATTTCGAATATATTTTTAGTGCTTTGGAGCTGTATTCTGCCATGTGTATTCAGAATTTTATTTTACTTCGGTCCTTTCAATCAGTTTCATTGCTGCATGGTCAATCTGGGACTGATATACATTAGTACTACACGTGTGAATGTGAACGCTCAGTTTTTCTGTTTTGTTTTTGCCTTCTATGGTTATGCGAGTGATAGAATTGACCCGAAAGGTTTTGTCGTTGGCAGAGAAGTTGGACATAATTAAAGAAGTTGAAAAATCCAAAAGGCAATCATGGAGAGTTGTGGCGGAAACACCAAAGGTACTAGTTTCGTCACTCGGAAAAATTATTCAGAAAAGAGGGAATCTTCAATGCTGTAAGAACGATAGGTAGCATGAAGAAAAAATTTGTTTGCCACCATTCATGGAAATGGAAAAGATTCTTTAAGAGTGGTTTCAACAGTGCAGAGCTGTAGGTGCCCCTGTCGCTGGGAACATTTTCCAGAAGGCGGCAGGAGCTTTGTATAGAAAGAATAACAACAGATATTATCTCTTCTAACTTAAAACAGGATTTT
The DNA here is from genome assembly GCA_038098605.1 of Gryllus longicercus. Classification (NCBI taxonomy): domain Eukaryota; kingdom Metazoa; phylum Arthropoda; class Insecta; order Orthoptera; family Gryllidae; genus Gryllus; species Gryllus longicercus. Next base: position 1,984,522 of record JAZDUA010000107.1, read on the forward strand.
GCTGTCCATTAAACTCAAAAGTTCTAGCTAAATGGGCTTTAGTACAAAGTAATTTCTGTTTTCTCAAGTTTAAATTAGCGTACAAATCATAATATTCATATGGTAACGTTTCATTTAACATGCCAAAAGCAAATTTCCCACTTACAAGAGACAAAATTCCATTCCCCCTGGTATTTCTTATAAAGGGGTTTTGCTGTGCAAAAAATTCGAAAAAATTAGGTATGTTTAGCAGCACGAAAATGATAGTTGATTTAGTTTCAATAATTTTTATAAATTAATTACAGTTGAGGGCAGAAAGCAAGGGCATGAAGACAGATTAGAAAGCTTGTTATCTAAGTCATCAAAGATTCGGGTTACGAACTACAATGAAATCTGTATCTGCTATTTTATATAGTATACATTAGAATATTAAGATGTTAGAAAATGAACAAAATTCTGCAATTGTATGTAAAAAGAACTATTATCTCAAGACCAGTTGTTACCACTACAACCAGATTAAAGATATCAAAGAATTATAGAGATACTAAACAAGATATTTCACACTGACAGATCTAGATATGAGATTTCATTACCTGGTTTGAGGTCATAATGAATAACAGGAGGCTTAATTTCGTTGAGGTATTTTAATGCAGACACGACCTGCATCACAATAGACCGCGCTTCCCGCTCTGGGATGGTCTTGTGCTGCAAAATGAAATTGAAATTACACAAGAATTTCCCAGAACAATTGCAGCCACCATTTCAATATTATGAATTGAAATATGTTAAGCTCCTTGAGAGGAGTTATTTTCTGATACTCTTGAAATGTTTATCAATGAACAAATTTTAATGCTACAAGTGTAGAACTTCTAAAATAGAAGGTAATTATGGTGCTAGATTTTAATAATAATGTATAACAATTGTACCATAAAATTATATTGAGAAATAGGACCAAAGAGGATGTTTGGTACATTTTTTCTTTCACTCTTCAAGATGAAGTTCTTTTGTCACACTCTGTATGACCAAGAATTCTTTAAACACAAAGTAAATATTATACACATGCCTGTTTAAGATAGAAATCCAGATCATGGCCATCACAATACTCGAGGACTGTGCAAAACGAATTTGCATCAATTTCAAATACATCATACAGTTTTACGACTCTCGGATGATCTAACGCTTTATGAATGTTATATTCCCTCAAGGCATGCCTACAAAATGAAATGAAACCGTAAGATTAAATATTCACACACTTCAATACAATATGAAATCCACTCTTAACAATAAGAATTGAATAAACTCACTTTATATAATTCGCTTTTTTATCTTCTTTCCAGTCTTTATTTAATTGATGTACTTTACAAGCCACATACCTTTGCTCTTTCAAGTCAAAAGCCTGAAGAACACAAGACTATTATTAATAGTAACCTAAAAACTAAGGGTTTTCCCATACCTCAAAAAGCAACAACAAACAAGCAACATGTATGTCCTTTCAAATAAACAATAATAGGAGAGAAAAAAGAAATCGATGATGATCTCCCAAAAACACTAATTTTGTATATCTAAATAAAAAATAAATAAAAATTACACAGAATTATAAATCTGAATTATTACCACCGTTGAACTACAATTTCTAATTTGAAATGGAAAACTTTCCTTACCTTGTGAACTTCACTAAAGCCACCTTTACCCAATAACATGAGTAACAAATAGCGTTCGTTTAAAACTGGATGGTTATTGAAACGTGATTGGTCCTCATTATGAATTCTTTTGAGCTCACGAATATGAAGATTGCGTTCTCTTTCCAACTTCTCCATTTCAAGCTGCAGATCTGCATCTTCTTTCTTAAGAGCACTTTGACGCAACTAAAAAAACAACAAAAAACAATGTAATTAGCACTTTGAAAGGTACAATAACATATTTTTAATTTACCTTAAGTGATTCTACAGTTCATTCTTAAATATCTAATAAAAAACAAAAATCTGAAACCATCGGATATTAATAGTAGCAATACATTTATTTGAGAAATCATGAATTGACTAGTTTTATCCACTCAACTGCTGTAGTTAAAATGGAGAGCACACTTCGAAAAATGCTCAATAACCTGCTCAAGAAAAACAAATTAAAACTTACTTTTAGTCTTTGCAAATGTATGACCCAATCATAGCACAAAGAGAGCATCTTCAAACTACAAATATGGATACCAGTTACTGCTACCATAATATACTTCCTTGTAGAGATAAATATAAAACAAGACAATATTAAGCCTAGCATGTAATGTTCGCTTGTAAGATCTTAACTATTAACAATTAAATATTTAGACTCTTTAACTTTAATCATTCAATACAGAGCTTAGATTTGATGCAGTAGCATTCCATCATGGGTAAAAGGAAACGGAATTTGTGCATCACCACAATAGCAGGTAGCAAGCTCACTGTCAGTCATCAGTCTCCACATGGCATTTCCCTACATTGAAGGGTTGACAGAGTGTACACATTAATAATGCTGGATTATTCAGTTTCTTGTTCCTGAAAATATTTTAAAATTCCAACTTGCAAATACTTCAAGAGTATTTAATTAGCATTAAACACAACTTGACTTCTTAAGAATAACTACGTGAAAAATGTTTTGAATATAACAATATATCCCTTCTGTCATTTTCTATGACTGTGATAGTAATAGTAATTCTTCTTCTGAAAATAACATTACACACACACACACACACACACACACACACATTATATATATATATATATATATATATATATATATATATATATATATATATATATATATATATATATATATATATATATATATATAGTTAGTTTTGAGAGCTACTGTATGTAACTGACGGTTCTGTGGTCGTTGTGTCTTTGAGCCCTGCCCTCCGTTTGTTCATTTGCAGTTGGCCTACTTATAAATGACTTTGAGACTTCCTTTTGTGATGCCCTCGGCCGAAAAAATATAGTGCACAACAAAAAATAACAAATTACTAAGTGTGGTGCTATGTGCTCTTCTGTCAAAATTATTATTTTTATAAATATTACATTGAATTTACTTTTTGTGTGATAAGTATTATGTTAATTTTAAAAGCCTTGAATGTACAATATGTAGAAGTGCACGTGTTTCACGGTCCTGTGCTGTAAGGTGGCCAGCTACGATTGAGATAATTTTGTGATTCCGTGCTTCACTTTATGTATTTATTTTTTATTTAATTACACCATGAGAAGCCATGTCATCTTAACGGGAGCCATAAACAAACACTTTACGATGAGGCATGGCAGAACAGCTGTGTTAGGTGTATTTTCCTGTATGTATGTATGTATGTATCATACGATGTTTTTGAGCTATTTTTGAAATTATCATATAGAAAGATCCTGTTATATTTTTTCCCCTTTTATGTAATTTTTAATGGTCCCGTCGAACAGCCTGTATTTACAATGAGTCCTCTTCCCGCAATTTACAACTTCCTAGGAAAAGTGTTTCCCATCTTCTATGTAATTTTGTCTCTTTTTTGTATGCGTGCATATTATATGGAAAAATATACGTAGTGCTGAGAAAGTTATTAACCACAAAACTAAAACAGGGATTTCTCAACTGAAGAACTCTTACTGATACAGAAAAAACAGATAAATCCTGCTCCAATATGTAGTAAATTAATACACATGTGCTACATGTACGAAGCAAACTCGCAAAGCCTCGAGTTTGTTCAGATCAATTGAGGAATATCAATTTTCGAGAAAACCGGCTGGTTATGGCGCTAGAATTGATATGAATTGAATTGACACTGACGAACACTTTTGGCTGTCAAACAATTTTTCGGTTTCAAGGAACTAAATACAGGAATATGATTTATCCACTTTTTTGTTACTAGGGCCTGTCAATATGAGTTTTCTGTGGAAAATTCCTAGTTTATCAGCTCACTTTAATCATAATACTTTCATTTCATTCATCGACTCATTATAATACTTTCGACTCATTATAATACTTTCTATTCTTATGAAGGGAAAGAAAGTAAAAACAGCCACCATTGCAGTAAATAATGTAAATACTTGCCTAGCCTATAATTTTTTTCACTTTCTTAGATTTTACACTTTTTCCATCGGTTCCCTAAAAAGTGTAAAATAGGAGTTTTACTCTACCTTCGCGATACCTGAAACTTATCAATGTCTAGTGGGTACTAGAAAATTATTATTATTATTATTATTATTATTATTATTATTATTATTATTATTATTGAGCCTGGCCTGTTAGGCAACTAAAAAAGGTGGTCAATTTTAGGGACCAAGTAAATCAACTTCCTCTTTATTGGAAGAAATCTTTATAGAGGATATTATCACATATTAGTGTAAACGCACTGATTATAAAACCAAAAAGAATTCTACAAAACATCCTTTGCGACTTCCGTCGACATATATATTACTTTACATGTAATACATGCACAGCACTAAGAGTAAAGTAAAATAAATGTTAATAGTCATACCTTAAGAATTTCATCCGCTTCATAATACTCTTGCCAGGAAAACGCACCCGGCACAGAGTCAGGCTTCAGGAACGTGGCATCCGTGCCATTATGAAGAACAGTTGATCCCTGACTTGATGCTTGACTGCCGCTACGTTTTCTGCCCGTTTCACTATTCGAAGGACGTTTCTTCAACAATAATTTCTTTTGCCTATCAATTTCTTCTCGCTCAGCAGTTATTTCTTCTTGCCGCCTTAAGAATAATAAAACAGTGGTTAAATACACTAAGTAACAGCAGTAGAACATCTTTTTGACACAAATTCTCAAACTCTCACCTTGCAAGTTCTTGGAAGGCATACCCATCAGTCCAATTTTCTTGAAAGGTAGCTCCCACCCGTTGCGTAACAAACTGCCCTAGTCGTAACCTATTCTGCATACACTTCTGCCTAGCTTCCTTTTTCTCAATATTCGACTTTTCTTTTAACAGCTTTTTTACTACATCAATACATTTATTGATGTGTGACTTGTGCTGCTCCATTATCTTTTGTTGCGCTGCCAACTGCCGCCGTAACTCATCCATTGTCTGCAAAATATCATTTTTTTATTGCAATACAATTGGTCATTTTGCATCACAATCTGAACCTGATAACATAAAAAAATTTGTGCATCTTCATTCAATAAAAGTCGATTTCGTTAAGATTTCCATTATTCACATCAAAAAGAAAACATTTCAACTATCATCAAAAAATTATCTATACAACTTTTCTTTTGTTTTACAAAATTTTCTTACAAATACAAGGATTAATGTGTATTGTAATATACTGTATAATACGGGTATTGTAAATAATGTATAATGTAATGCAGAGTATACTTACTCTATTTAATTCATCTATTTTGTTATTCCGCATTTCGAGGTCAGTTGATGTTTGATTTTCAAATTCTTGTATCCTTTGACACGTAAGCTCAGTCTGGGAAAAAAAAAATACAAATTTCAAAAACTTTCCTTTCCCATTGCTTTTGGAGTTACCAGAAATAAAGGTATTATTATTATTATTATTATTATTATGTAAATACACATACTGAATTAATAACATGTAAAAATACAAATATATCAAAATAAGTTCCATAACAAGAAATATTTTCTCTGATGTACAAAAGCCATTTCCAAGAGTGCAGCAATTGAGCAACAGATATCATTAATTGGTACTGCTGATGAATAAATAACATCTCAATACCTCTCATATTTAGCAAAATAAAACAAAATTAATAATATATTCTTAACATTAACCTGCTATTTAAAACCATTGGAGCTTACTCAAATAATATTTTACATTATGTATACATGTTCATTTACATCTTTCATATTACTGTTATTCAGGCTGATCATAAACAATCCTTCAGATAATGAAAAATTATGCTAGAAAGAAGTCAAGAAATACACCTAAGTTTGAAAATTGTTTTAACAGGACTGGATTCTAGTCTGCCAAAGAATTTATTGGATAATTTGTGTTCATTTATGCAAACAATATTTAATTTTTTTAATTTTAATATTGGGGATGAACCAAAGAGCTTTTAAAAACTATCTTTACAATTGAAATTTAATATCTTTTACACTTTCCTAATATTACCCACTTTTCCCCTTGGATCTTTGAAAAGTGTAAAAGGGGATTTACTGTAACATTGTAACAAATCTTTCCAGTGATCACTGAACTCTCTTCCAAAACAAAATATAATTTTGCAGATATATTTTAACAATTATACTGTTTCCTATTCACAGACAATTCATTTCTAACCTAAACATTCCCTTTTCCTTAGCAGACACAAAACTTGAAAAGTATTAATGTAACTATAACAATACCTAACTAACCTACCATATTTGTACAGTACTTCCAATTTAAAAATTACTGAAGGACTGGGAGGACTATCACCAGATTTCAACACAATATCAGGATACACAGCAGAATAAGCTGTATATAGAAATATGTTCCATACATTCCACACAGAAAACCATTTTCAGTCACTCGAGTATCCTGACACGAACCTGACACACTCGGGTCTCCGAAATCTCAAAAGACGGTAATGCTATTCTCCATCACGACAGCAAAGAGGCAAATGGGTTGAAAACAGAAATGTACAACGTTTGAATCAAAAGAAAAGAATTGAATGTAATAGGGAAAATAATAGCCATTTTGGGGAATATTTCTACATGACATCTTGGCTTTCATGGCATCTTGAAAATTCCTTAAAGATGAAATAATTGTTTGGTCTCTTTTGTAAAAAAGTAAATAATGTAAGAAGTAGCACTTTTGTATTCACACAACTAGTAGGAAAATTATGGGATTATTTAGGTGATAATTAGTGATGTTCCAGTATGCAAAAGAAATGTGGTTTGCCAGAAATAATGTGAGAAGACATTTATTCCTTTTTCACCGTGTTTATTTTGTACATTAAAAGAAATTGTTAATATAATACTCTTTATATATACAAGGAAATAATTTTTTAAAAAAGGAGTTGTATTCATTATTTTTATAAGTTCAAAATTATGTCAATTCTTGAAAGCTTTAAACCTTTTAATTGGGTCTAGGATAATTTTTCTGATATTCAAGAACAGTTATGGTTCATTATCTAGGGTAAGGAAAGTATGTTCTTCAAACTGTTTACTAACCTTCTTATTTTAAGCGAAGAAAACAATTCGAATCATCAAACTTTATAATTTCTATCTTTCTATCTTTTTTCATTAAAGTAAATTACGACTTCATATGAAATCATTTTTCATAATAAAGCTATTTAATTGAAAAATCAAAAAAAGATCACAATTGATTTTTTTTTAAACACACAACTCACTCGAGACATGTTTTTTCTCTGTGGCCAAACCTCATCATGTATGCTACACCTTACTATTTGGGCCCTTGAGACCGTAAGACATGCTTATCAGAAAAAAAGTGTGTTTTTAAGGCACTCTCTCATGTCTGCATACATTACATCAATTGCAGCACACAGTAAATTATCGCCATGTGGATTGAAAGGTATCTTTGTATCCAGAAGAAAGCTGCTCTAAGTAATAACTCATTCCAAGTATTGAGTCAATCAAAAGAGGTATTATTATTAATAACACCACTATTTAACATACAGTTTATATGGATTTCATGACAACTTACCTGGACTTGCTTGTTGACCATTGTAGGAGGTGGTCGAGGTGGATGCATTAAACTTGAGAACTCTGGAGTAACGTTCTGCGGTACAGGAGTTTGAGGAGATGGCAGCAGTGACTGCGGAGAAGGAGGATACTGAAACACGCATAGTTGGTGACATTGCAAACTTACAGAACTACTACCTTCCACAAGAACATCTACTTCATTACTTACAATTCTCATTTGTTGTGGTTTCAGTTTTACTGAAAAAAGTTTAAGAGTACAGAACTGCTAACAAGATCTTAAACTCACCATTGGATAGCCTTGTTGAGGTGATGGGCTTTTGGAGCCACCATGTCGGATAGGACTATTGCCAGCATGTTTAGGGAAGTACTCGTTAATTTTTTTGTTATCAGTGCGTGCTCCCTTAGCTCCTGAAGGACCCACCGTTGTAGCTGTACTTCCTCCTACTGCCACAGTCACTCCTCCCACTACTCCAGCATTGCTACCACCACCTCCAGTACAGCTGGTTCCTCCCCCTCCCCCATCATCTATTTTACGCTTTCGTTTCCGCTGCTCCGATGGAGTTCGAGGGAGTTTCTCAGGAGTGGAGTCCACCTCTTTATCGCTATGAGACGAACCTGTAAAGAGCCAATTAACATTTTATAATCTCTTTTATAACAGCTATTAATAGTCCACTGTGTCTACATAAAGACCATAATGTTATAGGTTGACTGAAAGGCACCAAAACATGAATCAGAAAATGTAAGAATTAATGACATAACCAACATTTTGGGTTGAAGTAAAAGTTTGATACATTCTACCTATATTTCACAATGTATAATTAAATAAATCTCTTAATTTCAGATATATACTTTATTTCTTTTTCAGATTTAATTTTCAATTTTTCCCCTGTTTTATTATGCTTACACCAGAGCTTAGTTGCTAAGATTTTATCATCAATACTACGATAGTTTACAATTCATTTGACCTAGGGCTGTTTGGATTTAGGCTTTCACATTATTCAAAAAATAACATGGCATTTAGTTTAACTATTCATAAAGCACGAAAATTAATATGATACGTCATGAACCTCTTAATGACTTCAAGCAGCATGCATTTGCAAACCATCCCCAGAAAATTGAAACATAAAAGAAAATTATAAATATTCATTTTATAATATAATAAAAATCATAATTAATGCTGCATGTGAACTAAGGAGGCAGACTCCACAAAGTTGATAGAAATCAATTTTATATCTAAGACAGGACATAATATGATGAGAAATCTACAGGTTAGCAATAGCAAAACACCATAACCACCGAGAGATCCTCACACATTAATTTACAAAAATGACAACAAAGTAGCAATTTTATCATAATATTAATGACATTTACATCTTCGTATTAATATCCCTAACTTGGTATGTTCAGCAAGAAAGATGGTGATCTGCAGTACATTTTTGAAAAAGTTTGAAGATTCGCTGTTCAAGAATTACTCAAATCTATAAACGTTTGAAAGAATTCTTAAAATCCAGCTGAAAAAGCATGGTGAAAATGAACACTTAAATTGAGAAAACAATAAATTCAACCCAAGATCAAAGATTTTTTCCAGGTACTTCCAGAATCTTCACTGATTCCCAAACCCTGTCAATTGCTTCCAAGCTGTTGAGACACTGAGGCAAGGCAGTTGGGACATTCATTCAGGCTCTTATCTTGATTCTAAAACTTCACAATGTTGGGAATAAAATCCACCAACATTTGCAAGTATGATAGAATAAAAAATGAAGCAGGGATAGAATTTCAGGCTTGAATTATAACTTCATTATCACTATCAAGAATCTCACCTGTACTCATGTTTGAGTCCTGACTATGAACTGACTGGCCTGAGTTCACTGTTGCTTGAGGTGCCATCTGAATTTGTGACCCTGCCGACATCTGCAACAATGCATTATGCATCACTAAACACAAGCAAATATGAACACAAAATATATCCAATCAACCACCACATACCCAATCAACAACATTCACAAGTATACCACAGTATTTCTAGAACATTCCAAGAAATTTAATTGGGTATTTAATTCAAATGTATTTAAACCTTTGAAGAAATTTTTATTTAAATTTGTAATTTAATATTGTTAATGATGGATTAAAATATATAAGGAAATCCTTCAGCAACCTGTGAAATATTCTACTTTATGAAGTCAAGCATTCAAATCATCCTGTATTCCGAGCAAATTGCATGCTAAATGAAATTAAAATTAAAGCATTTCACAGGATCCTAAAGGGTCTGTATTCTGAAGTTCAAATTAAAACCCAATCAATCAAATTTCTTGTACATACACTGCACATCATGACAAATAAATTTTCTATAGAAAGTATAATTTTAAATTATCCACTACACATCAACCCATTCAAATAGCTACATTCTAACATGACTTTCTTCATTATCACATATAGAACAAGGCACAAAAACTCACTATAAAGAAATTTTACACAGTTTTCATTGTCAAATTCTAAATACCTATATCCAATCATGTATGAAGGTTTCATGCATCGTGCATACAAGCAATAGAATACGAACTTAAGCCTTTTGACAAAATCACCAAAAACACTTTTCAATAGAATTAGAATATATATATATATATATATATATATATATATATATATATATATATATATATATATATATATATATATATATATATTCTAATTCTATTGAAAAGTGTTTTTGGTATTTATATATATATAAATACACTTTCCCCTCCAAGATCTCATTGGGATTTAACACTAAGAATACAGTTCTTCTTTAGTTGCATGGTGATATTCACAATTTTCACATTTTCTGTTAACTTGGCCTGAACATAAGATGTTTATATTAAGATGTGCACCTGTGCAAGAGATCTGATGTTTTGCAAAAGCCTCTTCCTCCCACTTTCATTCCTCCACCAGTAAAATTGTTTTAATCTTAAATCTTTTCAGGAATTTTACAAAAACCACAGCTATTCCCTTATTCTCTCTTGAATTTACAATAGAGAGGCAGGAAACCATGGCTCAATCTGCAATTGAAATGCTTCCATCAATGTGATTTATATTTATATACAAAAACAGCCATATGAACATTTTTACACCGATGTATAAACTAATGTACTCCAAAACAAAACAAAAACTTAAACAAAGTACTAGGACTTTTAAACAGTTTGAAACTACACTTGCCTTAATCAAGCAAACAAAACTCACATGAGTAATTCTTGTGATTATTCAATTGTATATACCTACATAATTTCTATAATTAGATGTTCTTTGCTAATTTGTACAACAAATATCTTCTATTCAGTACATTCTCTTACACTATCATTGGGCTGAAGCCACAGATTCATGATTGGCCCAGTTATTTGCCAAATTAAAGTGATCTCTCGGTACCTTTGACAATTAGGGACGTTCATTTGCACAAATATGAACATTTTTTGTGGTCCCATGTCAAACAAACTTATAAAAAGGAATTATTGAGTGAAAAGAATCTCAATTACACATTAGTGTTAAAACAAGGAATTACTTTCAATCAGGAAGTTGCAAAGCAATCAAAAGGAGCTCTCAGCAATTCATTCTCTTCCTTCATACCAAATAATTTCTAAATGAGAAAATTTAATACTTTTGAAATGCTTGCAATTTATGAAAACCACAAGAGATTTCTTTACATTATTTCAAAACTACAACTGAAATTAACTAGACAATATTTTACAATCCCTTGAAAATCCTCTTAGGTAATTAATTTGAACAAGATACCCTTTTCTGTATTTTTCATTGACAGTTGAAATATTTGCTTTAAAACATTTTCCAATACCCAAACTTTTTGTATAATCTTCAGTAGCTACTTTAAATATAATGTAATCTGGAAGCAGGGTGGCCACTAATTTCCTGGAACAAATTTCCTTGACTTTTCCTGTACACATTTTAAGATTTGTAACTTCACACTATTAAAATAATAGTGAAGCTAGCCTGATTCTTCGATTTCACTGTGAAAGTACTTTTTTTTTTATTTGTTTCCAACAAGTCACTAATTTTGGCTAAACTAGTTTGTTTATGTAATAATATATTGTTATGTAACAGCCTTAAAAGTTTCTGCAACTTTTCCAGAGAAATGAAATTCCCTGATTTTTCCTAATTTTCCAAAAAGTGGCCATCCAGTAAAGCAGTCTCTTTGATATTGATTTATAATATAGGTTGCATATACAAAATAGATTTAAAGTAAAATTTAAAAACAAATACTTAAAAATAAACTTCACAAATCAGATAATCATTACAGATTTCAAAATGAGGATTCACTCAATTTAAATTCTCAGAATGATCCCACGTTAATTAAATTGGTGGCTCCAATATCAACAAAAGGCACAATTACCAGGCGATTTTTCACATCGCATCCAAAAGACATTAATGCAAAGAATGCCTGCATTGAAAAATTCAATGAGAAAAGAATGCAAGCTACACAGAAGTATATCAAAGAGACATACAATTTTTATGTTCACCAAGTTCTCCAAGTTCGTATCTAGACAATTTCACTTTAACTACATATACATTTTCCCCACTTTCATTTAAGTAGTTATGTACCATTGGGGATTACAATACACAAAATGCTACAAACTTCCTCTAGAAAATCTTCCTCTTTCCCTAACAATTTCTAAATATCTATTAGTCCTGCATTTAACAAGCCATCTCTCTTAATTTAAGGGCTAATGTTATATATGTGCATAATTGCTAGATTATTTAACAAGAAGTAAATTTCTCAAAGAAAGGTACAAAAATATATGTTTAATGTAAACATTTGAATATTTTCCAAGACTTAAAAATTTTAAATGGATAAGATGATCAGGAGGAAATTAAATTGTGAGCTACAGAGAGAAAAATATTTCAGAGAGAAGAAACCAGGTCCATAGGCATAACAGACTAGAAAAAGAGAATATAAAGACATCATTTGCAAAAATTAGTCTCTGTAACAACTGTATAATTTAATTACAGACAAACTACTGATAAACATATATATGTAAGTGCATACCTCCAGATCCTAAAATTATCACAAAATCTCTCACAAAACAAAAATTTTATTTCTAATGTCATAAACAATGCTCTTTGATTTTTCTAAGTAACCCTAAAGGAAATTGAAATTGATATATAAGTTAAATTTGTTTGCAAGAAGTACCATAATTACTTCATAAAACAGTTTTTAAAATTTTGTTATCAAAACTTAACTTCTGCCATAATTATAGCTTAATATTAAGAGAAATATTAATATTGCCAGTTAATGTGAACTTCAAATGTAGCAATTTCAGAATTGGTTGCAATCTTAGCTAAAATTCACATTGAAATGTTAACATTGCTTCTTTCAATGTCCAAGAAGAAGGAAGAAAAACATGCCCTGTCACATTGTTTTCAAAATGTTATTAAGGGCCTACTTTTAAGTAATTTAGCATGTTTCCAAAACCTATATACAACAAATATTCAAGCAAATATATATAGGTAGTGAATCTATTAATCAACAAAACTGACAAACATGGTGTCAACATCAATGAAGCTTTGTTTTTAAGATTTCATAAAAATTAAAACAAAAAATTGTCCAATTTTGAAACATTTTTCAAAATTCTTATTTCAGACAACCAACAATGTAAGTTGTCACAGAAACAAAATGTAGAGAACAGAAATTTACAGTATAGCATTAAATGCTACAAGATGGCATAATTAACAGATAAATTCATGGGCAAAAATTGAAAATTTCTGTTAAAATGTTACAAGAATAAATTAATTGCATTAGAATTGCCATTTTTAACAGCCTCTCTTAAATGTTCATATAACTCAGACATTTTAACACAAAAGTTATTCCAAGCAAATTTTGACAAATGTCACTATTCTGTAATGTAAGCATCATTTCAGTCCACATGCTTTTCATATTAGATTTACTTTTTTGCATTCAATTTGGGCTTGGACAATACTTATGTTAAAAAATCCTTCAACAATTTTTATGCTAAACCATACATTATTTTTCCTAAGTTACCAAATTAGTCTTTGAATTCTGAAACACTGCACAAAATCTTATAAGTAGCTGACCACATGATGTATAATTTGACATTTGACTAGATTTTAGTGTAATACAAATTAATAATTTATCCATTAACAAATTACGAGAAATACTAAGAAAATGTCCTTACTTAAACACATCACATTAGTCACAACTCCTTATAACAGCCATACAATTAAAGAGAAATTGTCTAGAATGAATCATCACAGAAATTAAAGAACGTTTAAAAGATTTAAGGAGTGCACCGACACTAAAATCCATGTAAAAGTGTCAGCACTTTACATTTTATTGGGATAAAAATGCACAAAGTTATTTAAAGTTATATTATAATACTGTGACTTTCCCATGCAATTTCCATTATCTCCCTATCTATTTCACAAATACAGTAAGATATCAGTAAAAAATATTATGAATAACTCTTAAGAGGTATAGCAAACTGCGGTACATATAAACAACAGCTATGAAAGTAACAATCCCAGTATTATATACCCACTTTTGTTACCATATCTGAACAAAAAAGGGACAATTTTTATGAATCTATTGGTAGACAATCGTAACAACTAAGTGTATCGTAACAACTAAGTGTCAAGTGTCAAATTCAATATTTTACAGAACATGCTTTCCAAAGCCGTAATAAAAATTGAAGCTCACTCACATTAATTCCTTCCGATTTCTGCTTTATACAAATATCCGAGCACACATTCTAAATGCAAATACACATCTCAAGAAAAAATATACATTAGCACATCTTTTGATTATATTTCCCAAAGCCATCCATGAAGTAAATTTTATTTATGCATATGAACATAAGATATTATGTTGCTGCAATATTAAAGTTTATACATAAATTATGTAGACAATTGTGCAAATACTACATTCTCTTGTTGCAATCTGCACTGAATTATAAATTTGCCAATCATATTTGGCATATAAGACTGAAAAGAACAGTTTGCAATACTAGAAAAATTGCAACCAAGAAGAAAATAATTCAAAAAATAAAGAAAGGCACCTACAGGATACAATAACAAAATGCTAGTGAAAAACATGCCCAATTGCAGTTTCCATTGCAAAAACATCTCAAAGCAACAACCCATAAAAACAAAATTTGACAATATAATTTTCCAGTGATAGCTTTCTCATACACTTGCCCATTTTAAAAAGTATTGTGACTTACGGAGTGCATACACACAACAATATTACAATACAGCAGTATAGAGAAATAAGGAACACTGCTGTCCAACAGACAGCACTGAAATCATTAAGCATGTTAAATATTTGTCAGTTGAATTACAACATAACTGCTGCATACTGTTAGTACACAAAGCAAAAGTAAGTTGCAAGAAATAATTTGTTAAAATATACAATAGATAACCACTTGAAATAGGATTTTCACTGTCTAAAATAAATGTTTACAACACTTCTGCAATCTATCTGAATTGACACACAAGTAACTTAAAGAGTAAAATCACTGCCACAGTGCATACATTACTGAACTATCCATTACTGTTAATCCATTATTAACAAAAATTCATTCTGTGTCAAACACACCAATAACCACTTTAACCAATAGTAACCTAAAAATTCTGTACTAAATGATCTAGTGAACTGTAAAATCGCACATTTCTCAATCTTGCTAATATAGGAGGTGGTAATCAAATGAAACACTGAGAAATAAAAAAGCATTTCTACTGGGCCAATACATGCATAATTACTAGGTTCATTAAAACTGATTTTCACATGCTGGTAGTGTTGTTAAATACGCTCCAGACTCTTGAAAATGCATCACATCTCTATTGGATCCTTAAGATACTACGACAGTGATCTAATTCCCGAACCACATACTGCACCGACCACACACCTACACATGCACCACAGTTCAACAGTCGCACTGTAGTAGTGCTAGGAGCACAAGTAAATTCTTCTCGCCTCGCACATGAAGGCAACGATACACTAACAAGCAACATCGCTTGTGAAACATGAAATAATACACAACACAATCACGTACTTCAATCGCACCAAAATAAACACCAAAATAAATTAATTCGCATAAGTACGAAAACATGGCGGGTCACTCCTGGGGGCTTCCCAATTCCAGATGACAACAACACTCGTATAACAATTAACACGCTTCTGGATGCTCTAAAAAGCAAATTGCCCAGATTAACCGGTTCAGCGCCTCCAAATTATGTAAGAAGAAAGGGTACGATCATCATCGATCAGTAATGAAGCTGTAAATTATTTTGATTAATTCTGAACATTACGAAAAATTGCAACTTCAATCGACGATATACGTACGTTCGTGGACCAAGAAGCAACTCGCTGACCCGCGACGTCTTCTATACGTAGTATTGTTGCAACACGTTCCCATCAGCTGATACGCAAGGGGAAGATCGAGGTTAGGTGGTTGTTCATTTCACGTGGCAAGTAAGGGGTTTCCAACGAATGGCACAAAATGCAGAAACAGATGCCCAATACAATGTTTTTTAAAGTCAGTTCCCGAAAAAATACATATTCTGTCATGATTGAAATGATATGTGCAAATACACATTTCATTCTATCCACGAAACGGCACCTATTTACAAATAGTGTTTAATGCGGATTTCCTGATTTTATAGCAGTTTCATACATGATAACTGAAATATCACTACAACATGGTGGGAGAAGGGGAGGGCACAGGCCGTCCATCCATCTCATCCGCCTTCCCAATAATCCACTTGCGTACACGCACTTCTGTCGCACCCGAATACCAACACGATGAAAAACACATTTAAGATGTTCTCACTAACACAACGAGCCACACACTGAATCGTCTCAGAGGACGATGATAGAATAGTAAGAAAAATAACACAAACCTAATACAATAAAGACAGGAAATAAAGGAAACCCGTGCGATGTAATAATCCGCACAGGAGTAATTGTAATAGTGGCGGTAGCCATGTTTGACGAGTTCGCGTTTGGAGTTTAGAAAGCAGCATCTTGCCTGATACACGAAATAACAACACAATTTACGAAATCAAGATGTCGCCCAGCCATGCCTATCGTACCACATACACACACAACTTGGGCTACAGGGCAAGGCAGCCAGATACAGACCCCTGCTACCTCCCCCCTTCACTAGACAGAGACAGAAACATTCCAACACTGAGAGAGTGAGTGAGAGCTGGCTGTAAAATCAATGTGGCGGAGCAGCACCCAACGGGACGGCACGGTTCACTTTTACACATTATCATACGTCGAGTGACTAGGTCAACAGGCTGGCCACACAGCCCTTTCATTAATAGACCGAAGTACGGAAGAGCGCGACAACCGAACTTTAAACTCATAAGAACACTAGACGAGATAACTCATTAACGCTATTTGCAGCAATTTATCACAATAAGATACATGATATTAACATACAGGTAAGTCACTACTATGATCACAAAATTCTATGGCATATAACCTTCGAGAAAATATATTTGACAAGTTTGAAATATCAATCGAAAATTGTCATTTACGAAGTTAAAATTGGTCCCGATGGTAACATTCCGATGTGGAGGACAGGCTATTTTTGAATCATTACGAATACGCAGGTAAGAGTGTATGGAATAAATCTCAAATCTCACAATTAACCCCCGAAACCCTTATTAGTAATTTGATTTCTACAAATTATCCTTTTTCCCCAGTTAACACTTAAATTGTGATGGTAATATCTCCGGCAACATATTGTCTCAACTCCTCCTCGGAGCTTCGCATGGGAGGCGCCAGACGATTGTCTACTGTCTGTCAGTGCTGCCACGTGCAGTGGCAGGATTACACCACCCAAAGTCATTCATTTCGCGCATTCACGAACGATTAGATGGCAACACAGCACATACAGCTGACGAGCGACAGAACTAGAATGCATCACAACAGCTGAAGCACTTCAGAACACGTATATACGACCAAAGCTAAGATCCGCAAAGGACGGCAGGTTATTACAGAACAAGCACCTTATTACTTCAGCGAGCGCGCGTGATATAACTAGGGATACACAACTATGATTTTATAACATAGTCAAGGCATTTCACGCTCCTATTCTACAGGAAAACGTTAATTGATGGCTATTAATACGGCCCCACCAACAAACAAAAATGAAAGCCATAGAAGTACAATGCAATGAAAAATTAAGTATTTGAATCCTTTCATTAAGATTGTGATACAGCTCAGTAAACATTTTCTTTGATTCTTTCACATTAAAATAACGCGAACGTTTCGATTTAATTCCACACCTAGAATTCTAATACAAATTTTTACAGGTGACTAAAGGCTAATTTCACGCGCTGATAGTATCGTCAATTAATTAATAATACGAGTTACTGATTATTAAAATTTAAACTTATTGTATTAGGATTTGGATCGAAAAGGGAAATATTTCTGCTAAAACGAAACGAAAACTCACGGTAAAGCATTCAAATTTTTACTCCCATTATACTAGTAAGTTGTTCCGAGATGAAATACTATCTTTAAATGAGCATCCCAAGAACATTAGCGGTACCTATTATACACTATATGATTAATTAGATCGCTGGTGAGGTAGATACCTTCTAATAATTAAATATGGTAAATTAAAGATGTCTGGTATCAAAAAATATATTTTGCTAAAGATCGTTTCGATCGCGTAGCGATCATCCTCAGAGCGGGCATCTTCCGGGCCGAAAACAAAAAAGGCGATCGAAACTATCTTTAGCAAAATATATTTTTTGACACCAGACAACATCTTTAATTTTTCATACTTAATACAGTGTATGATTATGCACAAATCTTGACTTTTACATGGCTTATGCTGTATTTATATTATTATTAGTACTATTATTATTTATTAACAGTCTTTGTTTACAATGTACCAGGGCTGTCAAAGTTATTATTAATAACATTTTACAGTTGCAGTTCTCGAAACTACGATCAGAAACGGTTTAACTGAATAATTTCACTAAAATTATTTGCGATGAATCTTAGTAAACATGCATAGCGACCATGCATATTTAAAATTCCAATTACTGTCAACTCGTGTGTCGATAACATACGTTATCACAAAACATTGATTTGCCATGATCTCTATTCTTTTGACCTCTTTTCATGAAACATACATTTGTGAATGTACTAAATATAAAATCGAATAATTAAAGGATCACTTCATACACATAATTTATTAATAAAATAGATTCCATTTTTGATACACCCCAAAAGCAGTCATCAATTACCCACTGAATAATTTGCCCCCCTGGCCTTCACTTGAGTGCGCCGGAACCAAGTGTAAGTCACCGCTATCTGAAACTCTCAAGGTCACGGTTCTTTTCCTCCGCTGTCGTTCCCTCCCCCTCCCTCCCTCCTCTCTTCCCACTCTTCGATACCACACTACCTCATTCGGCGGAGTGCAATGTATTAGGCTGGCCTTCGGCGTGCTCGTTGATAGGCGCTCTGCTACTGTGCGTTAAGGACGTATTGGGGAAGCTGGTTAGAAAAAGAGGTGAGGTTCTTGGCCTCGAACCACTGAATATAATTGATTTCCCTCGGATTCAATAATCCCATTAATACTCCCACTCCTGTTTTGTCGGTAAAACTTTCATATCATCCAATTCATACGTTACAAAACATCAAATAATGAACAACCTAATCACCTACTATTACTCCTAAATAAGAAATATTTAGAAATATCAATGTTGCCTCCCGTACCCCAATACAAATCCGCAATGGAGCTAAATTTCGTTCGTAAAATATATGAAACAGCAGGCTCACACGTTCATTTAAAATTGTGCGCTCGAATTAAGCAACGTTAAGGTGAATAAAACAATGTCAAAAATGAATTAAATTTTTTAGGCGATAATTAATCCAAAATACTATATTTTTAGTTTGAATAAACTTAAAGAGTATTTCTAGAGCTGCAGGTCATTTTTTATGAAAAAATTAGCTATAAATACTAGAGCTTGGAACAGTGGAACTAGAACTTTCAATATTGGATGGTTCACAAAATAATAATGAGATGGAAGCTGACAGAGACATATCCACCTATAAAACCTGGCCCCACGGTCTCCTCATACTACCGGTTTTTACTGGTGGAGACATATGGGTCAGACTGCTATTATTTTGTCAATGGTAATTTTGAGGGAATGAACCATTACTGATAGAGTAACCTTCCACTAGAAATATTCAACACTGTAAATAATAGTAATCAGTAGTAAGGTAAATTTCATATAGTATAAATAAATAAATAAATAAATAAATAACAAAATTAAAACTTGCCCCCCTTACAAAAATTAATACTACCTCCAATCACATTTTAAATTTTCAAATACCATCAGGTAATGCGATATCCTATTAGTCAACTATAAACATGTCATTGCTTGCTTATTCTTCAAAATAAAATTGTAAAGTAGTAGTCAACTTAAAAATGCCAATTAAAACAAATATTAAATTGCAATATAATGCTTCAATTTAATGAAGAAAAGACAAAATTGAAAACAAATTCAATCAATCAATCAGTTCTATCCTTAAATATATCTATTCTTAGGTTACAGTCTTATTTTTCAAAGATGAAAAATAGATTTTTCAAAATATTTTTCAAATGAAGTCTGAAAATTCCATGTGTATCGATCAAAAAACACAATATACTGTGAAAAGGTATTTAAATTGGAACTGTAATCAAGATAAAATTACTGAAATAATGGTTGGAAACCTTAAAATAATGTAAGGAAAAATGAAAGCAATAAAATCCTACAAATTTTATAGACATTTGTCTGCCATCCCGAATACCATTAAAACTATCATTCTCCTATCTGCTTTAAAATATTTAATGCAAATAAAATATTTTTTACAACTCTAGTAAAAGATAAGAGATCATGAAAGAAACAAAATGAAAGGCATTTTATCTCCATTTAAATGATTCCCCATATCACCCCATTGAGAGACAAGTGCCACAAATAAATTACATTTTTGGGAATTATTAGATAAAATGTCCCCAAAAATCCAATGAATTCATGTGGAAAATTGATACAATTTTAGATAAATATTAGTACCAAAGAATTTTACTATTTTTATAGATCACCATTCTTTGTAACTAATAGTTGCCAGTTATTTTGTTGTTTGTTTTTGTTTTTATTTTTAGACGTTTTGCATTAGTGGAGCAACATGTGAACAATTTTATTTGATCTTTGGAAATTTTGAAGTTATAATATTGAAAAGCAACACTGAGAAGATTGATTTAGTTTGATTTATCGTCAAAATCTGTATGTGACATTTTGGGAGAAGTATAGGAGAGATGAATATCTAATGGCATGAACGCAAGGAAGGTGTGTGTGTATTTGTGCATCAAAAACTAGCCAGCCTCAGAGTAAGAAAAGAATAATGACATAAGAAACACCTATAAAGCACTAGATATTAAATAATAATAAATGAAATTACCTAATACTACATCTAGATATGCATGAAATGATTGCTAATCAAACAATTTGTTTCAATTAAGTTAAAGATTCACACAAGCTAAAATCTCATTATTTTCAATTCTAAATACTTGTAAAACAAGTCAAATCCAGTTCATTCATGAACTATTTTACTACTTCAGAGACCCTGCATCTCAGGACTTCACAGATTTCTTCACTAGAAAGTGCAGGGTCTCCTAGAAATCTTACAAATTCATAGACACATTGGCCATGAATCCTCAAAAAAAAAAAAAAAGATGATTTAAAAATAATTGACTGTCAATTGTTTCTGCAATGCAAGGAAATGTAATTTTGATTTTATACAATAACTGACAATTATTCTTAAATTTTTTCTTATTATCCCTTTTTTGTGTGAAAAAATTTAATATCAATTTCAAATGTGAACATTCTTAATGATTAACACTATAACTGTGTTGATTAAACAAATGTCAGTCACCCGAAACACTGGTTCATCACAGTAAAATTTGAAATACAAAAAAGCAAGTTTCTACAAGTCTCCACGACTTCAGTTTGAAGACATCTTATTTTACCTATATAAAATATGTACCCAATATTTCAACAAAAACTAGACTATAAAAATAATTAATATTTCACAAATTATGGTGTATTTTATCAAAAAGACATTGAAGGCATCAGTATAATATAAAAATATAATTTTAGTTTTTAGTTTTGGAAGAGAAGCTTTTCTAGAAAAGAGCTGGAGATGATGAAGAGAGAAAGAATATGTCCAATTAGGTGAAACTGAAAGGAAACAAGCTCTTCACAAGTATATACTAGTATAGTTAAGTACCTTTAAGATCACAATTTCATGTTCACCTGATTTGACAGGAGAGCAGTTTAAACAAGATATATTCTAAGGACTAAGTGGACATGAGGTTGTTTTGACTGCTTTTAACTTCATTATTAACATCTTTTCAATTCTCCTAGAAGCAGCAATGAAACTGACTGTGTTAAAGTATCGTCCTTTGGCAAAAAATGGTCATATTGATCTATATCTCTGAGGATGCAATATAAAGTAACCATTATTTGGGAGAATTATTTCTTCATATTCCACGATTAAACAGTTAACTGGAGAAATAACCCCTAAAACATTTGGAGACACTGTTGGATAACAACTGTATTATATTCATTGTGAATGGATTATTTCCTTTCCCATTCACAGTCAATCTTTACCCTTGAATCCACTGCTCTTTGGAAGTTTTTCATTGTGAATTAAGGGACAAAGATACCTAAAAATCTTGAGAAGACAAACAACAGAAATAAATTTTCTTTTCAGCATAAAAAGCAAATAATGTATTTCAAAACTTGTTTTCAAAATCTACAAAAATACTACTAATCTTAGTTTATTTTACCAACAATAAAATGTTAATCTTGGTTGTTTGAGGCCCATAACTGCAGATGTTTGCACAATCTCTCAAGAAAGGCAACAATTTTTAATATAAATTATAATGTAAACAATGTTAACATTATGCGACAAAAAGGAACATGGAAAAGAAAAAGAAATTTTTGATGCAATGTTAAAAAATATTAAAAATAGTGACATGTTTGAAAGAAGCAAACTTGTAAGAGCATATGTTATTGCTTGCGCATAATATATTATTATGATTTATGATATATTATGATGATATTATTATTTTTCAGTGAGAACCAAGCACGATTCTATACAGTTTTTTAAATCCTATTGAATCAACAAATACTGTTCCAGTACGATACAAAGAGGATTATTATTTCAGCCTCAAACTGTTATGTTTATCTTTATATAATCATCTAATTACCCATACATTAAATAATAGAAAACTTGATTAACTTTTTTGTGCTGTATTACTCAATGCAGTTATCTTACAATTCATTCATTTGATTTATAGTTACAATATAATCAAGTACATCTAATTCTTCATGTTTACTACCTACACAATTTGGTTAATCCAAATCCAATTGCATTAAAAGTGAAATATATTATGTAAGGATTTAAGTATTGAGAAAACATAAGCCACTTAAAAAAGTAATGAGAGTTTGTAGAAAACCCACTAAGTTTTCTACAATAAGTGAATGAGGGGATATCATTGGTTTGAAGTTTCAGAACAAGAAAAATCAAATAACTGAATTCTTAAAAATATTGACTTTGTGTTTGACTGAACCATGTAAGCCAATGATTTTCAAAGCAAAGTTAATCCTCTTGTTATTAGAAATAAAGGTTACTAGACAAATAATTCGAAATAATATAACAGAAGGAAAAAAAAAAATTCATAATTTAGTTGCAAATGCACGCAAATCAGCAAAAAGGTATTTCACTTTATTATACAACTGGCATAGCATATTCATGTTGCAAAACCAACAGTTATTTGCAACCTTAAAACATTGGGACACTTAGTAAGCTGCTCTCAATGCTACTAAAATCGTCAACTTTTATCTACATAAATGATATCTATAATTGTCACCATTTCCGTCACCTTGATGGATGCAATTACGCTCAGAGAATACATTCCACAGTCATAAAGATATCCAAATTGTGACCATGTTACTGAGCAACAATACATTTTAATATTTAAATTTAAGAGCAGCTGGGCGTAAACCCACAGGGCCCAGGTTCAAATACTGGTAAGGGCAACCAATTCTTTGAACAAATTTAATTATATAAGGGATATCCCACAACTTATTATAGAACAGTACCAAAAGTGGTGATAATGAAAACAATTTTATGGCAGATCTCACAAGCAACTCATTAAAAATTAAGTGGTATTCAAATAAGTGAAATGATGCATAATTCAAAGATAGAGAGAGAGAGAGGAAAGAGAGAGAGAGAGAGGAAAGAGAGAGAAAAGAGAGAGAGAGGGGGGAAGGAGAGAGAGGGGGGAAGGAGAGAGAGGGGGAAGGAGAGAGAGGGGGGAAGGAGAGAGAGGGGGGAAGGAGAGAGGGGGGGAAGGAGAGAGAGAGAGGAAGGAAAGAGAGAGAGGAAGGAGAGAGAGAGAGAGGAAGGAAAGAGAGAGAGGAAGGAGAGAGAGAGAGGAAGGAGAGAGATAGAGAGGAAGGAGAGAGATAGAGAGGAAGGGGAGAGATAGAGAGGAAGGAGAGAGATAGAGAGGAAGGAGAGAGATAGAGAGGAAGGAGAGAGATAGAGAGGAAGGAGAGAGGAAGAGAGAGAGAGAAGAAGAGAGAGAGAGGAAGATAGAGAGGAAGAGAGAGAGAGGAAGAGAGAGAGAGAAGAAGAGAGAGAGAGGAAGATAGAGAGGAAGAGAGAGAGAGGAAGAGAGAGAGAGGAAGAGAGAGAGGAAGAGAGAGAGGAAGAGAGAGAGAGGAAGAGAGAGAGAGGAAGAGAGAGGAAGAGAGAGAGGAAGAGAGAGAGAGGAAGAGAGAGAGAGGGAGAGAGAGAGAGGGAGAGAGAGAGGAAGAGAGAGGGAGAGAGAGAGGAAGAGAGAGAGGAAGAGAGAGAGAGAGGAAGATAGAGAGGGAGAGAGAGAGAGGAAGAGAGAAAGGGAAAGGGAAAGGGAAAGAGAGAAAGGGAAAGAGAGAAAGAGAAAGGGAAAGAGAGAGATATCAAATAATCAGAAAATCAATTAATAATAATTTTGAATAGAAAATCTATGGAATTACTGATAAATTTGTGCAACATAAACTTTGCATAAAATTCTCTTCCTGTAAATATATTTTTAATGTTGCTATTCATATTGTTCAAACAGGATGTTATAATGAACATTTCTTGTAATACTCAAAGCCTTAAATTTTTGCACACACTTCTATAATAATACTTCCAAAATATTGAGAGTTCTTGTAAGAAATGTTTTGTAAAATTGAAGTTTGGTTAATTATATTTCATTAATTAGGAACAAACTCTAAAACAATAAAATACCACAGTAACAATTCACTGAAATTGATTTTCTAGAATTGTGGCAAATTAACTAAGATGATGAAAACAACTCACTATGTTGTACGGTTGATGTTGCAAATTGATGATCTGTGCAAGTTGTAACTCAGTAATTGTTACACAGACGATATGCGTGCATCATTGTGTCATCCAGGCCATCATTTAATATTTCATAATTACTTAGGAAGTAAGTACGAAAGCCTCTAGCACTTCAAAACAACATTACATTTAAAAATAAAAATAATGAAACTTTTTGTTTATTCTGCACTGTCATTTTGCTCAAAGAAAACCAGGATCAAAAATGTTGATATTTACAGGGATTAATTGAACAAGATGTTAAAACAAATACAATGAAGATAAATTACGTTTACACCAGTGATTTATAAATTGCATACACTGGTAGGTTTACATCACCAATAATAACAGAGAGAGAAAGATACTTTAAAGCTTGTAAGATATTAGAGATTTTGTAAAATGAGTCAGTCAGAGGAATTCTATGCAAAACAAATAAAGAAAAAATTAAAGGCTGAAGAATCCTCTTATTTATTAAAGTCAGCTTAAGATACAAGAACCTATTATTTGGTAATGAATTAGACAAAAATCTAAATAGAACAGAGTATTCTTAAATCTCTGATAAGTTTCTAACTAACTGGAACTAGAATGGTACTTTATTAACCATTATTTAAACTTCTTTCTTCAATTATTATTCAATTTATTAATTAAGAAAGAGGAGGTTAACCAACAAATACCCCCCCCTTGTTTTTGTTGTCTAAAGAATAGTGATTCCTCCGCAATTCCTTCACTTTCCGCATCTTTCAGACATTGAATTAGGTATTACCTTGAGATCTCAGAAAAATAAAAAATTCAAATTCTGAATCATTTTATCACAAATACGGTATATTTGCAGGTTTGCAACTGAAGCTTTGTAGACTGGGAGATCCTCAAGTTCTGACAGTTGAAGATATTTGTCCTCTGATATGTAAGAAGAGTTGAGGCGTGCTACTACCAGCATGTAAATTCTAGAGACAGCTGATATGATTGGTAATTTCTGTGGTTTCCTCTGATCAGTTTCAGATGGATGCAGCATTGCAGTATTGTAAAAACAATGGGACATGGCGTGCACAATCCTTTCTTCCCTCACCTGTTCCCACTATGAACCCCAAAGGGTCAATGTTGGGCTGATCTTTTGTTTCCATATGTTCAATCCTCCCCTGATCTCGAAAGACTCAAGACTCAGATCTCAAAGACCATCACAAAGAAGGTTAAGTTGGTATGATTAATGTGTCTACTACTACAATCAATTTCCTCACCCAAACACTCAATTACTATCAGCAATGCTCTCACCTGTGAAGGCGGTTGTCGCTCCCTACTGGTCGGCCAATCCACAGTGGGAGTAGTAGGAAGTCCACACCGGGGTGGACACTGAGGACAACTGCTGGGAGACGAAAATTCGCCTGTTCCCTAAAAACAACAAAAATTTTAAACTCAGTTGTAACATTGAGCGTTTAGTATGTACATTTAGCTGCAAAAGAAAAAAAACTTGTTTTTTGAACTATTACTTGAATTTACATTTGTAATTCAGACCACAAGTAAGTTATGACCATACAAGAACAAAACTGAATTTATCAAAAAGCATAACAAAAAAAAATATATGCAAGTCCACAGAAAAAATAAAAATTCTATGTAAATTTCTAAATCAGTTAATTAAAAATATGAACTTTAATCGCATACCACAGAAGTTAGGAATGATCAAAATTCTGATTATCACAAAGACAACAGCAATACACTATGCACCACTCAATAGATAGTGATGAAAACAATCTACTGCATATTAATACAGGCAGGTAGAAATAGCAATACAGAATTAATTCCATGAGAATTAATTTTAAGTCTTATAATATGAACATTTGTTAAATTGTTAATTAACCAAAAGCTAGAAAAAGTACTCACAATAAATGAAAAATATTCATTACTCTCATTCAAAATAACCTCTAATAATTTAATTGTTCTAACGTTCATTTCATACTATAATGAAATTTCTCAGCAATACTCCATAATACAAATATATGAAACTCAAAGAACTTTATGCTTACACTTAATTTTTTTAACTTTAATCTTAACTGCAGGTCCAAGTGACTTCACAGAAAATATAATGCTTCCCTCTATATCCAGAGAACAAAAGGGTTGCAGAACATATCTTGTCAAAGACTTGGGTATTTTCACATTGCAAATGTGATATAGAAGGCAATTAAGAACAGATTTCATCAGAGGATTAATTTCATCATTAGTCGTGAATCCATTGCAATCATCTCTCTTATTAGTTTATTAGATGCTAAAATACTGATAGGTAAAATGAACTGAACATTAATTTAGAAGGTTTTTCCATTTAAATTTCTTCAATTTCTTCAAAGAGCGAGGTAGTCCCTTGCTTTCCTTCTCTCTGGTAAACATCACATACAGTTATTACTTGTTTTTGGCATAAATTCATTCAATTATGCCTTCGTATCAATTTTCCATCCAGAAGTACACAATATCAGATATATAATCATTGGAATGAATGCTGCATATAACAAGCAAATAATATTTATAATAATGGTAATGTAAAATATGAAAGGTGTTCTTGAAATAATAGTTCATAAAAATAGACAATAACCCTCAAAATGTAATGTTTACTGCAACTAAATGTTACAACTGTCATATGACAGATATAGAAATGGAAACATTAAATTAAACAGATTGTAAGTAATAGAGGTCTGGGACATAGAGATTTGGTATTGAGAATTTCATAAAACATGAAGCAATTGCTGCTGTAGAAATGCACACATCTTTCTTGCATGAAAAAATCATTGAACCTTCATACAAACAACAAATTAGTACGATAATCTAGATTTTCCTCGATTTAGTTGTTTTCACTTAATAAAAGACAAGGACAAAACTAAAAAAATAAGAATAAAAAATTTAAAAAGTAAAAAATATCACTTCCTTCAGATCAGGCACATTGAGAAAATCCAAG
>JAZDUA010000107.1:2017500-2052500 GCA_038098605.1 Gryllus longicercus
TTAGCGAGGCTTTACTGTACAACTGGTGAGCCACAACTGTACATACTTTCTCGCATTATTTCTAACTTCAATTTTTGAAAATTCTGAGTTGAATGACTGAGATCTGCAACTTTTTTTAAAGCCCAATGCCCCATTTGTGAGGAAAACTACAGCAAAAATTGGAGCCTATTTTAAAAAATGTTTTCACGAAATTATTTTTTTCATGCAACTTAAAACAGAATTTAGGTAAAAACGACTAGTTTTTTATTTTTCAAAAAAATATACATGATTTTTTAGAACATTTCATTTCAGAAAAAATCCATCTTCAATATAGTACTTTTGCAATGTTAATTTCTTTCAGTTTTCGAATATGCATAAAAAGTTGTGACCAGCACCATTTTTTATCGTCCTTTGGTACGAGAAAATGTAAAGACAAAACTGGTGCCGTTATTGAGAAAATAATTATTTAAAATTGCCTATATTTCATGCAAAATTAGGCAAAACGCATATTTTCGAAAAATTGTACATTAACTTATTTAGAGATGTCTTTGAACAAGTGATTTATTCAAACAATGAAAGAAAGAAGATTTTAAACATTTTCATTTCCACTTCAACTGTTTTGTTGATATTCATTTTAATATCTTATTGTTATTAACATTGCGTTTCCCGTCGTATTTAAATTCTTTAATATTTTCCGGGTAGTTTACTTCACACGAAAACGTCGATATACAAGAGTAGGAAGTATTTTTCACAAAATTGTCTGAAAAATAATCTTTTTATGCAACGGCAATATTGTCAGTAGTTCACTAAGAAAATTAAAATGCACGAATCCCAGGTTTCCTCGTTTGTGCGCTTGTGCACCTAAGTGCGACTAACCTCGACTTGCCATGAAACAGAAACTCGACATATGCGAGTAAGTCGTATTCGTCATGTTTCTAATCCAGTAAATGATTAAATATTTTACCAAATAACGGTAGTAGAAGCAGATTTTTGTTCCACGGGATATTCTTACCGATTAAGCCAGAACGATTACTGGCATTCATCCCGTTCATTACTCGCCCTTACTATTGCCGTAGTACGTCTCGGAAGTGAGACTTATGTGATCAATCTATTGTGCGATTTAAATATAATGATTTAAGACGAGATCTAAGCTGGATGAGGCTATCCAATCGGGAGCTTCGTAACGACTTCAATTTTAGGTAACAAAGCTCTCGATTGGATAACCGCGTCACACCTGATGTTATGAGTCACTATATTTAAATAGGGAAATAATAATACGATCTGTTGGAGCGATTGGTTGACGGTCACATATGAGATAGTCGCATCTGGTTGTGCTCCTTACATTTTGTGTTTTATCTAATATCTATTTTAGCGATGAGTGTAGTTGGTTTAAGTGTCCTTTTTTGGATTGTTTTAATTTTAGCATTTAGTTTTAAAATGTTACTTAAATTCTAACGAACTTAAATTATGATTTGGAGATTGTGAAAAACCTATCATCAGTTTACTTCATTTTCTGCATTAAATCAACGTTAATTTAATTACTGGAACATATACTTTTTTTTCTGTGGCGAGTGACGGTTCCGTGGATTTGAATATTATACGGCCGGCTTATTGAACAGTTTTGAACATGAGCTTCAAATTTTGTTCCATATTTTCAAGACCATTGCATTTTCTATCTTTTGATCTATTTGCGGTAAAGTAGAGATAATAGTTGCAGCTTAAATTGAATTTAATAAATAAATATCAATCTTACAGTTTCAAAATATTCAATTAAGCACTTGTTGAGTCTTGCCTGAATTGTTATATTTCGTTTTATACTTTACATCAAACCCCATTCGTGACATGGCTACTACTCATTCTACACTTCTCTCTAAATATAAAATGAACTCTTTCTTTCCTTTCTTTTCAGTAGGAAGTTACCCTCCAACCACTGTTTTATCCGATTTAAAATTACTGAGTTGGGTACTCTCACGAAGACACTGACGAATCAGGACACATTCAGAGGGCAGAATAACTAATTTGAGTGAACTAACTGAATTTGTCACTTAACACAAGAACAATGTGTAAACAAATTACAACGTTCAGTCCAAAACATTAACATTGTAATCAGGACTCTGTTCTTCTGGTACAACAGACCAACCCTACGCAGAGAGATTAAGCACGCAAACCAATAATAATAATAATAATAATAATAATAATAATAATAATAATAATAATAATAATAATAATAATAATAATAATAATAATAATAATAAACATCATGCTGAGCATCATGATCTGCAACAGAGAGAAACAAATATTGCACCTTTTAAATTTGACATCATCATACCAAAACTCTTCACCACGTGAACATAGTTGGAAATCATACACTGGGTTATGAGCTGGCACAACACTTCATGAACTCTAACCCCTTCCCTTTTACCATCTACCAAAAACCCATCCCTTTCATCTTCGTTAATTTCTCTACTCTCCACTCTCATTTCAAATCCACTCACTGTCTCCTCTCAACTCTCTCTCAATCCCCCCCCCCCCCACTGTTCTCTACCAACTGCCCTCATTTCCTCACAACCTGACACTATTGGGTCATGTCGCATTTTCGACAACGCACTCTGAGAAAAAACGGAGTGACTATTATAAAGCAACTACAGTCAGATGCCCTGTTTTCGACCGTAAGTCCGATTTTTCATGTCGAACTTCATATCAACCGGCCAAAAGATTGACTGCAATTCAAAGTATTTTTCTTCACTAGAAGGCAACTCCATTAATACGTGGTGCAATTTATTTCTTTATTTATTTTTCAAAAAAGTTGCACCAAATCTGTTGAAAATTGTTCAGTTTGTCTGCAGTATACCTGTTTACAATGCTTTTGTGGAACGAATTTTTAGGGTCATGGGAAATGAATTGACAGATAAAACAAATCATCTCACTGTAAACACTAAAAAGTGAATTGTGGTTGTTTTTTAATATAAATTATAGTGTCACTGATTTCAAACGTGCAATCCCAAGCAATAAACCTTTATTAAAAGCAGGGGCGTCGAATGCGAAATATTTAAAAAAGTAAATTATAAACTTTTATCATTTTCAGTAATTTTATGAGCTAATAAAAAATTAAAATGTCGGTTTTTGTTTCGAACACATCTGGCAATCCCAGGTGGAACAGACTAACATTCTTGTTGACACTTGCGTAAGATTCACATACTGCACCATAACGTTCAATCTTTTTCAAATAAAACTGAGTTGAT
This sequence comes from Gryllus longicercus, assembly GCA_038098605.1. Lineage (NCBI taxonomy): Eukaryota > Metazoa > Arthropoda > Insecta > Orthoptera > Gryllidae > Gryllus > Gryllus longicercus. The sequence goes on from JAZDUA010000107.1 coordinate 2,020,722, forward strand.
CGAGGCACATCTACAGAGAGATTTAAATCAAACCTGTTTTTTTTTTTTTTTTTTTGCTTGTTTAGTAATGAACATGGCTTATTACAAATTTCTACTTTCATCTTAGACGCTATTAATATAGATCAAGGGGAGCAAATAGTTCTACATATGCAGATCCTCCTATTTACCTGAGAAATTACCGATTCTATCTGCTTGTTGTAAATTAATGTGCATTTGGTTGAAAATGTATTTGAGGTATCTATCGTACATCTTCCTACAAAAATTATCTTACTTTGCATCTACAGGATTCCAACGAAGCGAGCTGTATATTACACTACGTTCTTAGAAAATCTAGGATAAGACTGTAAACGAAGTCAGTAATCGCTCTTTTAAATCCATTGTTGTATGAGATTTTAACATTGATATTCTGATCGAATCTTGGGAAAAAGAGCAGTCGTTCAATTTAATTCCTTCAGTTTAGATTGTATAATATATGAACCACACGAACAACAGAATATTCAAATACAATCGATTAAATCATAATTAACAAAACTACTACTAGATATGAAATTGCAACGAAAGAATAAGGAGAGAGCGAAGGGTTTTGCTGAGAGGATATTAAATTCAATAAATGTAATATTTGTTTCTCTCTGAGTTTGTAATAGTTGGTTTGAATGGTTAAACATTCTGCATAGTGTTGGTCTATTGTACCATCAAAGCAGAGTCGAAATTAAAAAGTGTTTTGAACAGCACATTTAATTTATTTACTTATTAGAAAATAGGAAATAATGATAAATACATGCTTCGATTTACTGATATAATTACAAGTGTCGATTGTTTATATTCAATCGATGAAAATTACACGTTTTAATATCTTTTAAATAGAAATGAATGCCCGGATATTGTCAACGTTTATTTCAAACTACTACCTAAGCCTTGATGATTATTGTATTCATACGATGTTAATTATGGAGGAAAGATTGCAGGAGGCAGATGCCAATGGTTTGATATTTCTGATTTTTAATATGATGAAACTTCTATTTTCCAATGTTTCGCAGCAGTTTCAAGCACATACTTCTCTTAATTCGTGTTTTGATGTTAGCTTTCGCTGTAATTCAGGTCTATAAATACAAACCTATGTTTTTCAGATCGAAAGATTACGAGTCTACCTGCGCAAGTACAAGTAACACATTTTGCTGAATTTGTTCCGACTTAGTAACGTGCTCATTTGCTCTGGTCCCCCACCATCATTTTCCGTCAACAACCCACGCCTGAGCTTGTGCCCTCCTGGACTACGTCCATTTGCAATTTGATCGGTTGGCGAGAGCCGTGCCGAACCGTCCGTACGTATGGTGAATTCATGACGTACGTAATACGTTTGTCTAGCGGTCAAGTCCCCGAGCGAAGCTCCGAGAATGTGCGTTTAGTCAATCGGCAGTGGCATTGGCGACTAGATGTGCTGACGCAGAATGGTAGCGGCTACCAGGAAATGTAGAGCAAAAATACGAGTTTTTCAAATAGGTTCTGCAGAAAAGAAAAGAAAAAACTATTGCCAATTATGAGACGGCGATACAGAAGCATTATGTAAGCATTTTGAGATGAACCGAAAGTGGAAGCGGACGATTGTAGGAATAGTCAAAATAATACAAGCATAAAGACGAAAATATAGGAATACTCCCGTCAGTAAAATATTCCTAGATGCATACCGTCAGAAAAAAGTTAAAAAAAAATGAGAAATTTAAAGGCATTTCAAATTAAAGCAATTACCACATTATATTACAATAAAAAAGTAATAGGGTTGCCACCTTGCCAATTCCAGAAAACCGGAGACCGCTGCGACCGGGGGGGGGGGGGCGATCGCTAGATGCTGTCTCTGTCTGATATGCGTAGAAAGAAAGAGACAGCGGATGGCGATAACACGAGAATCGCAAGACCAATTTTCATGTTCTGCTCTTTATCTTTCTAGCTTTAAATTTTAAGTTGAAAAATCTATTTATTTTGTAAAAAATTTGAAAATGTATTGAAATTGGAAAAAAAAACGGAGATAATTTTTCAAAAACCGGAGACCGGAGATGAAGCTCAAAAACCGGAGTCTCCGGTCTAAAACCGGAGAAGTGGCAACCCTAAAAAGTAACTTGCCATCAAGTCTACTTCATCAGAAACGTACATAATACAGTTGTAATGCGTATGTTCTTGGCACTTCCCACACAATAGTTCAGTTCCGAACTAGGTTCTTATTTCAGAATGCACGCAGAGAGGACACCAAATTTCGTATTTTGAAAACAGTTTTCTGTCACCCACTTACACTGTGGCTTCTCCCACACAACGGGTCCCACATGCTTCAATTATGCAGATACATGGACAACTAACGGAAAGGAGGCACGAGAAGCGAATACTGCTTCAGAGAGTAAAACATTTTCAGAATAAGGTATTTTTAATCTGAAGATCAAGACCGTAACTTTCTTTTGAGTTCTGTGCTGGTGCCTTTCGAACGTAATATTTTGTAATTTTGAGCATCTTGAAATTCTTAAAAATGAAGAGGCAAACGGCAAAAGAAATTGGGGAGTCTTTAATTATTTTTATACCGATTAGTTCATACGTTGACAAACGTAAAAATTGTTTACAAATTAACATATAAAATGGTTTGAACTTCAATTCTGCGTCTGCAATAAAAAATTCCTATAACTTTCGCCTTTACTTCACTTTTTATCAAGAGTAAATTATCGAAGACGTTAACCATTACGGTGGGTGGAGATTTCTCAGAGGCTCTATCTGTCCATATGCGATACGATTCTTTACAAGACCTGGTCAACTGTCATAGTGACCAGCTGAAAAAAATCTTTACGTATGAATTTGCCAAGGAGAAAACGTAAAATCGTTCCTGAGCGACTTAAACGCGTAAAATCGTAATCGCACTTTTAAACTTTGTTAGATTACAAAACATCACTTTCTCTGAGTTGGGAATAATTCGCTAAATTAAAGTTGTACGCAAGACGAAGACAATATAATATTTTCATGTTTGATTCGAGTCGCTTAAACAAAGTTCATTAGTATCTAGAATAATCTAACAATTATTCTTTACATCCATCTGACACCGACACTCAAAATATGTCACTCATCTAGATCCGCATCTTTAATATTTGTAGCTGCCCTGTAATCAGAACTTTCACGTTCTGTCAAGATTGTCACCTACCAAACGTTCATCTTCATATATAAAATTTTACGTGCGAGTTTGTTCCAGCGTAACATGTGAACGCGTGAAGCAATTTCAACCCATTTTTGCACGAATACTGTTGGCCGAGAAAATTAAGAGTTTTCAATTGAAAATGTTACCCTCAAATTTGCTTTTTCAATACATTTGATTCAATCCTACCCTGCAATTTAGAGTGGAGTAGAGGAAAGGCAGGAGGTAGAGGGCATGCCGGTGCACAGCACAGCGGTGTGGGGGCTGGGCGGTTGGAGCAGGGCGAGGCGGGAGCCCGGCGGGGCGTGGAGGAGCCGGACGATGAGACGGAGGGGGGGGGGGGGCGGAGGAACGGAGTGCAGTGGAATGGATTGACTGATTGGTTGGTTGGCGATTCCTGGCGCAACTGCTTAAGTCATTACTTTCGTAACTGTGGTGCACGTTTTTTATCACGTGAGGTTGCTGTGATCTTCCCTCGCTGGATGACGAGATCCGATACTGACCTAACCGCCAACTTGCGGGTTTTCCCCAACCAGATATCTCCCACCAATGGGGCACCGCTCCAACCGGGACAAGCTGAAAGCTCTCGAATTTTGTGTTAGTGTATTTCATGTAGAGTCAAGTGTAAGTAAGGGGTCACGATAGGACAAGAAAGAGGGAAGAAAGATCGCGCGCAGTTCGTGGTCCATTGAATTGCTCCGACATTTGCCTGGTGTTGATCAGAGAAACCACAAAACTAATGATCAGAGCAACTGGCCGCTAGACGTCTCCAAACAGCGGCTGAATTCGACATAGCTGAAAAGCTAGTGTCGAAAATCCTGCCACCATCGAGATTCGAACCCTAGAACCTCCCGGTCAGAGGCATTAGATTGATATCAATTGATGCCCTGAGCCATCTAAGCCGGTAGAGGGGTGTACGAGGGGGTGGGGTGTACGAGGGGGGGTGGGGTGTACGAGGGGGGTGGGGTGTACGAGGGGGTGGGGTGTACGAGGGGGGTGGGGTGTACGAGGGGGAGGGGTGGAGAATCAAACGTCATGCGAGCATGACGTCAAACGTCATGCGAGCATGACGTCAAACGTCATGCGAGGAAGACGAATGATGCGGAAGAGGAAAACTATTGTTTTGGAAAGTGTCTGAATTCTTTTCAATTATTAATAACCGTTAAGTCTCCACGCGGTCCAACGTGACTGCGGGCTCAAATATCAATTTCTTCATATGGTCTATACCACGGAAAAGAAGAAAGTTAAGTGTTATAAAAAAAAAGCTCTAAGAGAAGCAAGGCTCTGTATTAAAATATACCACACTAATTTGTAAAACTCATACAATATTGATTTTATTTAATTTTTCAAAAATATTTACAGTGATGGAAACAATAAGTGAATAAGTCAAATACTTCAACAAGTAAAGACAATTTGATGTTCAGGTTAAATAAGCGAATGAAAGCCTATTCAAAAGTTTAACGAAGCGATGCTGTGTGGAATCCAAACGGAATTTTCGCAACATTCAATATTGTGTTCTAAGGCCCTCAAAACTACAAAGATATATACAGTAACTGTTTAACTTCCAGTTCAGGCATTGAAAATATTAGAATCTATACATTCGATACCTTGAAAGAAAAATTTTTACTGTTGAACACAAGCGCAAAAGAGCATTACAAAAAATAACAGAAATAGAAAAGAGTAAAATTTCATCAGGAAAACCCTACACCTTAACCACACACCATAGTAGTATGCACATAATTCTGAACATGAGTTTTAAGGGATTAACTCGGCGACATCAGTTTGGTCCCGACTATAGACTCATTTCTCTATTCCATCCCCTTTCCAAGAGCAATGACCACTTCTTTATATTAATTTTTTTTCTTTGCAAACAAACTTTTTAGAAACAAGGCGCGCGCTCTCCACTCACCCGCTGGCCGAGGAAGCGGGCCTCCAGAAGCTCCTGCTTGCGCGGGTCTAGCGCTGGCTGGAAGTGCTCCATCTTGATGCCCGCACCTGGAGCACACAGCGTGGCCAACATAAGATGGCGGAACAGCTGCACACAATCACTGTCCAGTGGCGTAGCTGGGGGCAGGGCTGAGGGGTGAGTGGGTGTGAGAGGGTACGGAACTACCTCCTCGGGCAGTATTTTTAAGGGAGGTCTTGCCGCGGAAGTACAAAGAAGATAGAAAAACCTGTGGACAAATGTACTTATAACGCTGCACTGATGACAGTAAATCAGCCCCACCGCATTTTGTTTCGTTAAGGAAGGCACTGAAATCTTGATCAAGAGGTACATTCTGATTACGTAGGCTTAGGAGATATGGTATCCGTAACTGACACCACCGCCGCAGTAACTGCATCGAATCTTCTACCCCTCGAGAAGTAGTATCTTAGTGGCAAAAGCATTTGGTTTACAGCGGGATATAATCATCACCTTCGCTGACCCTCCTCCCTTCATAGCGTTTCTATTTTATTATTTGTTCATACGAGGAGGTTTTGCTGCAAAGGCTTTCCATATGGCACAATCCCAACTTACGTCACTAAACATAACGGAACAGTTACTCACAATCTGTCTGGCTAGACGAGGTGTCCCAATGAAAATAATTCCGACAATTTCTCACCAACTATCAGCATTTCAAATACATGTTGATGGAAAATAACTTTAAGAAAACGCAAAATTCAGATATCTACACAGTACGCCGAATATTGCTTATTCGTCCAACAGCAATTCATAGTTTAGATACAAAGCAATGTTTGTTGGCATGTCTTTCGAATTAGTTAAAAATCTGGAAATATATACAAGTGATCTATTGATACGAAGACTTACTACATACACTGTTTCATTTCTTTCTTCTTACCTACTTTATTGCGCCCGTAAACGAGTGCAATATTCCGAAACGACCTTACAGGTATGAAGTTTAACTACGTAGTTTTTGAGGATTGCTCTCTTTCTCTTCTCGTAAATCTATCGTCTGCTTCGACGCAAATGATGCTCGGCGGAAATAGTGCAAGAGTGACAGAAAAGTTTCAAAAAAGTTACTATTTTGTTTCTAAAAATTGGCTCAAAAACACCAAAATATTAAACATCCATTTACAAATTCAAAACGATGCGGCTTTCTTTGCTGTATTCACCACGCGTACGAGATGGTCCGTTAAGTTCCTTATTGAAATTTCCGTAAAGTGGTTAGTGCTATAAAAAAACTCATCACAAACTTAGGCTCAACACATCAACAAAAGTGATTACTCGCGACAGTATTCTCACTATGAGAATTAATGTACTCATTAAACCAATTACTCTAACAATTACAAAAATACTGCGGTTCCTATCAAAATGAAAACTTTAGACTCGTTTGTATCTTGAGGTTGATTTCAATATTTCTACCTTGCTAACATATAAATACAACAGAACAATTTGCAGAAACTCAAAAAATGCAACGGAAGTAAGATGTATCTTCGAGAGAATGGAGATAATCCTACCTGCGAAAAAAATCATAAAAACGCTTGTCGCTCTGCTTACGATGGTACCGGACTGCGACGTCAGATCTAGAAGTGTGTGACTATTTGCTTTACTGAGTAATACTATCACCAGAAATAGCATACTGCCATTAGAATATAAATGGGTCATTGAATGCATACTCTTGAAATCGAAAATCAAATTTATATACACAATCCCATTGGTTTAAAATATTTTAGTACTGAACACATCTACGAAGACCAAGGTTTGCCAGTAAGATTGTTTCACAAACCGATATAGAAGCATTATAGGAGATTAAATAGAACGAACATCAGGTTGGGCACTCTTCCCTTGCACAAAATGTCCGACATTTTCCCATTTTCCAGAGCGTTTGTTTAATTTTTTCTGTTAAAATTTGCTAAGTTTAAAGAACTTATAGAAAATATTAAATACAAACAAGACTTGGTTCAATAATCTAAAGCTGATTCCAAATCTGCCTTTTTCTTCGTGGTATCTCAGCGTCTCGTCGTTATTTATTCGTCAGTTCTCTGATTTCACCATTAACAACACATTTACAAAATTTACTTCACATCTTTGCCGAATAAAACTAGTACGTACTAATGTTATTAAAAGTTTTATAATGATCACAATGTCTTCTACTCCTATCATTCTGTAAATTCCTTAATTTCTCCCCGACTTTTCCAGATTAATGAACTTCCCATTTTATTTAGAAAAGACTTTTCCAGATTATACTGTAAATTGCCATCCTTTCTTTGCATAGAGCCAACTTTAAACTTTGTACTAAATTCCTTTTCATCTTGGGTAAATAATGAAACATTACATATTTCTTACAAAATGTCACGAAACTTCGAATTAAAGAGATTAACCAAAATACTTGGCTGCATTATTGAGACGGTCCCATCCTCAAGTCTACTGGCGATTTTATTTCGTGCAAATACAAAAACAGTATGTGGAGCTTCTATACTTCCCAAACTGCGCACAAAGTGCGCGTCAAATCAAAGTGAGGCAATCAATGTTAATGAAAGAAAAGAATCGGCAGCAAATTCTTTTGGTCACTTTGCCATGACAGAATCACACACTCTCCTCACCCATGACTAATACACAATACAAGGGAGATGAACAAATGGTTAGTAATTCGCGACATACCAACAATACACGGCATTTTCCGTCCTAGATTGGAGAAGAATTAAAGGAAACGCAGGTTGACCACTCACTTTTGACTTATTAAGAAAATATCACTTTAGTATCCAGACGTTCAGGACGATTTACGAGTTTGCAATTATCTCCATAAAATAATATTCTAGTAAAATTCGTAAAACAATTTTCATCATTTTAAATTTCATAGCTTCTTAACAATTTTTTGGTTCTGGAGTTTTTTACTCGGTTACATTTTACATCCAATAAATGGTTTTTCATTTGCTTTTAAAATACCTGCCACAATGCGCTCCACCTTAAAATACATTTTCAGACGCAAGCAGATAAAAATATGTAAGGAAATGTGAGAAAAGTTGCACACATTTTTGTAATTTTCATAGCTTTTAACTTCTAACATGTAGTGCACAGATCTTCATACATTTGTAAAAGAAATTCACTCGCCTCTAACATCACATGGAAAGAAACTAGTGGTGATAAAAGAGCACATACTTTTTCGCACACGTTATCTGTAACTTTTGCAATTTTTGAAAATTCAGAGTTCAAGGAATGAGACCTGCGCCATTTTTTTAAAACATCCTTTGTTCTAACAGAGGAAAATTGCTGAAAATAAAATTTGGATAATTTTTCCATTTCAAAATTTCCTTTACTTCGAGCAAAAATTACGGGAAAACTACTCACATTTAAAAAGAAAATGTACCTAACCTTATTTAAATATCTAAATATCTACATATTACGGAAATATATGTACCATCAATAATGTATTTTTCAATGTTAATTTTCTGATTTTTTTTTTTTTTTGAAAATTCAGAGCTCACCGTAAATGGGTACTTTGCTTGAGAATTAAACAAAAAAATTAAGCCATTTCTGAGAAAACAATTGTTTACAAATTGTCTATACTTAAGCCAAAATAGGATTATAATGGTATTTTCCAAACACTGAAAAAACTTAAAAATCTGTCTTTATGAAGATTTCGTTGCGGCAAAACCTCTTCTTCAATATTCACGTAGTATGACGAACAAGTAAAAATAACTAGAACTCGTGGACTATTGCAGTCAAAACTGTGCATGAAGTGGGCTTCATCTTTCGTGTCTTGGCCTAACATCTGAGTACGTACAGTAAAACAGGAGGCTTTCGCGCTACAGATTAATTCTTTCATATGAAAGACATCACAATGAGACGCAGTATAACACTGAATTATTTCGGTAGTTTCACAGAAATTGCTACACAGTAACATTTTATAACGTATAAGAATTCTATGAGATTCAATAACTTCACTGAATTACACAGTGCATCTATAATAAATACAATGTTATACCTTATCAAAATGTATATGAAATAGAGTCGTACTAATAGAATACACAGGGTAAACGCAGATAATGCTTTAGTTTTTGTTTTGTTTTCGGCAGGGATTTAAATTTTTTTTAACATTTAAGAATTTTTTGGCTGGATCAGTCGCATATACGATTACAGATTGACGATGTGAAACAGCGCAGTTTCAATTAAGAAGTTACTTTATAGTCACGAAGTGAAATTTGAAATATTTCCAATAAATAGATCTAAAAACAGCTTTATCAAGGGCCTGTGAAGAGAAATACACTAAAGAAAAGTTTTCTCAGCCATCAAAGCGACTTATTTCATTAACCCCCCCCCATCTTGAGTTAATTAAAAAGCACAAAACGTTATTTTGTAGATACCACGATTCTCACAATTAAAACCACAATTTGAATTTTCTACCCACGCTCATAATCTCGGACTCTCGGGCTTGCTCAGAAATTCGCAAAACGAAGAGAATTGAAATACGGTGGATAGTAATACTGCTGGTCGCACAGTACTCTACTCGCAAGGAAACTCCAGCAGCAGTTCCGCTGGGAACTGGGTCCGCCGGGTGTTTGACCATCCACACTAGCCGGGATCTCGCCCCCCAGCGATTTACGTATTTCAATAAATTCCTGTCTGGTCCGCATTATGCGTATCAGGGCATTATGATACGCAGGTGGCTGTCAAACAGTGGTACTATTCCTAGGCAGCAGAATTCTACCACACAAGGAAACAAATGTTGATCCACCGTATGACTTGTCTCATTTCTGGAGGTGATAATGTAGAAAATGGTGCGTTAAGAGCTGCATCTGCTGCAATAAAGGTTTTTCGTTTTGTTGACGACCTAGGGAAACTTTCCGCCGCTTGTAATAACGGAACTGATGCCGTGAAGTTTTATTCCATACACAATAGTGAAGACTTGTATTATGTATAATTCTCACAAAAAAAAGAGAATAATATACATTATAACCAAGTTATATCATAACATTATTGCACGGCATTTTCACAATTTTCTCAAGAATGGTTCCCCCCAATTTTTTTCCCTTCAACAAGCAAAGTGCCATTATAAAAATTTTGGATGTCCTATTTCCAGTAAAGTCTCTGAATTTCCGCAATTTGCGAAAGTTGAACGCTTTCTGCACCTTCACTTACAAATACAGCGCTGAAGGTAGAGATTTTTTTCACGAAATCAGTTCAACATTAGATCTTGTACAATGTACAATTAAAAGAAATGTACATGTACAATTTTTTAAAAATGTGTAGTTTTCACTTAATTTTAAGTGGAATCGTGACAATTTCAAAAAAAAAAAATACGTACACAATATCTTCGCAAAGGCGGTTTTAATTATTTTTCTTCTAGTTACTTTAATCTAGAAATGGTCGCTTAATAATTTAGCATAGATCCGATTTTTATTAAAACCTCTGAAAGTCCATAATTACAACAATTCAACTTTCTTTTTTATGTCAGGATCGTTCGAACGCCATTAGCAAGGTGGTGTAATGGACAAGTTCGTTGCTTATGAAACCTAAGTGCTTGTGTTCAAATCCCTAAGACCGAGCAAATATTTTTGCGGGATGGAAATATGTTTGGGGATATAACTCCATAATAGTAGGTAACCGTTACAAATAATGCGAGAAAGTATGTGTTGTAGCTCTAGTTAAAAAAGTTACCGGTCGTGCCACGACAATTGATAGTACATAGTATCTTATTCATAGCTATGGAGTTAATCTGACAAATGAAATAAGTCTGTATGAGGTCCTTATTAAGAAAATAGTTATTTACGTAACTAGTACAGAAAGTGTCTTCGGCATACAAATTAAATAGTCGAAGATCTTTGGCGTACTTACTTTGAAATTAATACACCATGATCCGTACGAGTTGCATACATTACATTTTAGAACGAATTTAAGGAATAATTACCAGTAGACACACTTGGGTTACACATGTAATATTTGTTCCTGATTTTTAGGCAACTCCTTATGCACAGCAGCTCACGTTCTAACGCAGTCATCTCGTGTACCTACCGAAGAGCTGTGCCTGAGAGATTGCGTAACAATCAGGGGCCAATGACATTAAGTGTTAACTCCGTAACAGGCAATTTTCCACTATATTATGTTCCAGAACAAAAAGTTATTCTTTTCGACCCTTCTACATGCCTTAGAAGTTTGTAACATTTATTTTGATACATATTATATGAACATTTATTTGCACGCTCCTACCAATAGGGTCTTATTCATTTTGTTCAAGATTTCATCCCCGTACCGATTGTAGTCTTTCTAGATTTGCACACATCCGCTTAGACTGCCTCCCTCGGTGATGCAGCCAAGAGGCGGGAGGGAAAGCGAGATCCGCCATGAGGGAGGTATTATTAGGAGTGACAATGCACACATAGTCTTAGGGTTTTTATATTTAATAATCTTGGGACCTGTTATTCCACCCATATCTGCAGTTTGGGATACCAAAATATTTGCATTGACGCTTCAACATCGTACCCGATGACAGGAAGTTGGAAATGGAGGAGATTGGGAAACAAAGAAAGGCGAAATTGGAAAGATATTATAAAGAGGAAAATGAACAAGAAATCAGAGAATGAAGAAAAGGCAGAGTCCAAGCAGAGGGAGAATGTGAAATATAATGATACACATGCATAGAGTTATTTATGATAAAAATCAATGACCGTAAGTGGAGAGTCCATTTTATGTGCTCTGATATGCGTGGTGTAAGGTCAATTTACCTACAATTGAGAAAACACGCAGCCAGAGTTATATAACACGAGGGGATTGTGGCAGTCGCGTTCACTCCAAGATCACGCTTTGCGATGTCCAGCCATGCTCTGGGTGCCGCACAATCAATAAAGTTCCCAAGAGGAAGCTGAAATCGGACGCGCTACCTCGACCTAGAGAATGACCACCGTCACAATTTTTCACGGCCCTGTTAAATAACGGCACGATAAAGGAAATACTTTTACTGAAGATTCCACAGAAATCGAGAAGAGTGAAATATGGACCGAAATGCGGCTTGTTGCACAATTGTGTGTACGGGGGGGGGGTTGCAAGTAAATATAATAAAACAAATATTTCAATGTAGTGGTATGGTTCACGATCATTAATAAGAATAAAGAGACAGATTTACAGGTACGTCGGACTATGCACTAAATTAAAAACATTAAATTTGTTGAGATTCGGAATGTTCATCCATCCTCAGGACTTAATCATTAAAAAAGTAACATATCTATTGCAATATGCATACACTTTCAATAAGTTGCCCATATTTATGAAAAAGCTTTACACAACTCGTTGAAACACTATTATTAATTATATCTGATCCTCCAAAGTAAAGGGCACTATGCCACATTTACTTAATTTTACAGAACAAGTTTGAATATATGTTTTGTCCTATGAATGAAAGACGATAGTGATCAGACTGCGCTTACGTTGATATTAACAGTTCTTTTAACTCAATATTCAATACCTTACGAAATAAACTTGAACAAGGTTTTCAAATATATTTCAACAAAAATGGACAAAGAGCCCTTGACCTCCGGGGCGCAAATATATCAGAATGAATGTAACAAATTTCTAGAGCATGTAGGGGAATCGAAAACTGTTCATTCGAATAAAGTGGAAATTTTCACATACGAAAATTACACATGAGACACATCCCTCTGATTGAGCGGCAACACATCATGCACAGATTTCAGCAGACACGAAATATCTCTGCCTACGTCAGAATGTGACCTGGCAAACGCCAATACTCGATGAGTTAGTTACCTACTTATCAAAGTCATATGTAACATGTGCGTTTTTAATTCTCTACAACCTGACCGATTTCTGCGAGCCTGCCTCGTTTAAGAAATATTTAATTTAGCATGTGATATAATAATAAATAATTATGTAAAAAAGTAATTTACACTGCGAGTGACATTTGGGAACGAGTACAGCTACAATTACTCACTACCAAGGTACAAAGGATCAACTAAGCACTCGCCAATCTCAACAACTGAAATTTCAAAACAAATGCAATTTGCTAAAACCTTAAACCTGTATAACATACTATTCGGGATAAATCGGAAAAAATGAAATAAAAAAATATGGAATATTTTAAGAAGTTCAAAATCTCTTTCTCACTCACAATTGACAGTGAGTACTCATAGTCAAAAACCGATGTCTAATTTTTTTTCTTCATTTTCTACTACCTCTACTATAAATACGAAAATAAAACATATTATGTGGGCTTTCTCTTCAATATTACCCAGTGATGACTGGGTAAGTTATTGTCATTCTTGATCGAATTATACGCTTTCGAGACATAAGTTGTGTGGGGAAAATAATAAAAATTTACGTTGGGGACATTAAAAATAGAAAGGATGAACCCACAACTTCAAAGATGTTCTCTATGAAAGCATCTAATGCATTTAATCGAACGTAACCACTTTCAGTTGAAACCAACAGTCTACATCTATATGCTGCAAGGAATATTACTCCCGTAATTAAAGGGAAAGTATCGCTATAAAAAACGTGACGTTTTCTGGCAATTCAAAAGAAGCTTTCGATCAATAATTTGTTTAACATATATTTACAAATTGAGAATGGTGACAAAAGTGTAAGTTACAAAAACGTGATTGAGAATAAAAGCATAATCCATTTCTTTTTTTTAAAAAAAAGAAAAGGAAACAGGAAAATTTAATTTTCGATTTACTTAAGAACGCAAACGTTCCCAGAGCCGTCGCCACAGGCCCACGGAGACAATTCGCTCCACAGTGGACCAGCGCCCGTTTTAGAAGAACAGCCTAACCGCATCGACCCGCAGCCCGCAGATCAATATCCAGTGACTGCAGCTTCACAGCTACGCTGTCTCTCGAGATTTCTGGTTGCGGGCAAGCACTTGGGCCCGGTCCGCTCCCGGGAGGTGAATACGAAGATATTCCCCATCTTCGGCGAAAGCGACATGTCCGGTAATCGACGGGGTGCCAGATGCAATGTGAGCGGAGTGGAAAACCGTGCGTTGGACGCGGACGTGAACGCCGACATTCCACGCCTTCCCGTGTGGCACGCAGTGGAACGAACTCTCGCACGCTCGCGTCAGTCGGTCGGCCAGCCTGCCCGCCCACCCGCCTGCCTGCCGCGCGAGATGCAGCCATTCGGGATCCATCCCCTTTAACAGACGCCCCAGAGCTTCGGTGGAATAGCCGACATCACACAAGTAGGCGGGGCAATCTGTGCTCATGGCGAAAAATAAAGCGAATGTGGAGAGCACTGTGCATACTACCAACCTTCCTCGCTTGTACGAGGTAGACGCGTTGCAATCGAATATGCCGAGATATTGGTTTGAAATTCAAATCGAAGACAGTACGAGCATAATTCTTAGATGTATACAGCCGAATCGAATAGAATTTTACAAATGGATTCCGGTGCAATGGGAAAATAAAATATTGTATAGATTCTATAGAAATATCGTTGAAAATTTGGACCACAACAAAATTCCAAAGCACAATTAAATACAAGTCCGGAAATCGAAAGTTCAATGACCTTCGCGAATTTCAGACGAACTTCACGGAGAACTACACATGTAGACTTCTTTCCAAGAAACGGGGGGAAGACATTTACCAATGAGTAATGTAAGTGAATTTATTATTGCAATTGAGGTGCATTTATCACAATTAAATACATTTTACACTAATTATCAATTTCATTCACGAGAGCACGTGTCAACATTCTGTAAACAACTTCATATTTATCTTTATTTCGTATGGCAATAAATTAAGCGACTATTTTCGAAAAGAGAATATTAATACGTCAACATCTGCCTTATGGATCGGCATACATCAGTCGTGTCAACACGTTCCCAAACGTCTTAAAGATTTTTTTTCTCGGAGAACTATTAAATTAAAAATTGTAACAGAAGTGAAGATCAAAAATATTCCAGAGTCACTTAAAACGTAACTTATGGAAATAAACGTTTTTTTTTCGGTGATCAATTAAGAATACGTCCTTACACTTAAGGCTTCATCACGGTGTGCCTTTAAAATAGTTATACGTGTCGTCTTACAAAAGACGAAAAACAAAGATGTCACGTACAGAATAAAATGTTGCGACGCAAATATACAACATATACACTCCCAGGATGCAAATTCGATTTTAAAAGTTGTGGTTATGTAATCAAATTTTTAAGAGTGATGAAAATAAGCAATCTGTTTTCCCATCCTGGAAACGAGACTGCACACATTTTCCAGTGGAACGAAAATTGCATTATCCTTCATTGCTTTGATTCCCAATTAATAAGAATTACTTTCACTTCAATACGAATTTGCCGACGCTTCAGGAAGCTCTGCGAAGCAGATACGACTGCAGAAATGTTGCTATATTTCTTAGCTTCTGAAAAAAATGGGACGGAGACACTTGATGTCAATTATTTGAATAGCAATTAAATGTCACAGTTTCCATAATTTTCATGTAAAAGTCGAAGTCTAACACACGGTACAATTTTGAGGACCTCCCACCATTTGTGGCTTCAGAGTCTACATTCCGTCGCTGGCGGTAGGCATCTTCACCATTTCGCATACGCAGCATCCGACAACCCAAGCAAAGCTCAGGTCGAGGACAGAGCCAGGAGTCATCGCGCCGAGGAGAACGCTCGCACGGCGGAGCGGGTCGGCTCCTCGCGTAGCCGTCAGGAGCGGAAATGCTCGGAGTACATAGACGTTCGCAGTCTCAAACAAGAAGGGGGAGAGCAACTACATTTCTGAGCCCCTTTTTCCGTTGAACTTGATTATGTAAATAAGACTCCATATTTTACTAGAAAATAAATAAAACATACTACAAAGGAACTGCAATTACTTTAATATATCATAATGACCCTCTTTTTTGGTTGGCTTATTTACAAAACACAACGAAATGTTCTCATTTTTCTTTAATTATATTCTTCACATTAAACAAATATGTGAAAATTTCATTGTTTTGTAACGAAGCCAAACTAAAAAAGATGTCATTATGATATATTAAAAATAATACATAAAGTTGGCCAAGAACAAGAACTTTGAACTGAAATTAAACTTTTTTATACAATTAATAAATACAATTGATTTTATACTGAACTGTTTTTACTGGGTTATCAGATGGCTTGCAGAGTCTCTCCCCCAAATGTCGATTAACAATTCCCCAAATTGTCATGTAAAAAAAGGGAACACTCCATGGACCCTCTGAGCGCACGCCTACGACCGACTAAGAACTTCGACATTTTCTTTCGTTTGGCAAATTTCAAGCGTCAGAAGTTGGAATATTTTCACGAAGTATCCCATCACGCCATGAATATGTCTATATTAAAACAAACGCTCGCAGTGTTGCTTTAATATGAGGGAAACGATCTCCAAGGCAGAAGTAAAATGATTAAATAAAAAGAAAACCGTTTGCAAATGACTTAATTGCTACCTTGCAATCAATAATTCGAATCGAATTAAGTGGGGGTTGATGTAAGCGAGGGTCATTTCAAACTTTAATTCAAATCTAAAACACATCTGACTTTTTAAATTGTTTTTATTTTTCATAATTTGGAGTGAATTAGGGGTCTAGAATCGATCCAATTCCGGCGCTATCGAAAATGGTCGCTATTGAAATCTCATCTCCCGTTTACCTTGCATCAATTGCATCCAATTTGTTCTCATTTGCCCATTCTTTAGTTTAGTGACTGCAAAAAATGACAAATTAGTAACTTGTTCGCATTTGCGCCGACGGATACGTGATGAATTTAAAAGATTATTTTTTCCTCTTGAAATTAGATGATTTTTCCTTGAAATTAGTTACGGATTAACTTACAATACATACACAATCTTCACAAGTGACAGGTATGACTACCCAATACAAAAATTGGGACATTAAAATCATTTTGGGACTAAAATATTGGCCACAATTTCAGAAGTGAAAATCGTTTCCATGTACCCCTATTAACCTCATACTAATCGGTAAAATTATTTTACCGAATGTTTAATTGAATGTTGCGGAAATCCATAGAAAACGCTCCACAATCCGCACGTCTGTTCTTAAAGGCGTTCCTACGCGCAATTGTAAACACACGCTCAAACTTACGGGCGGCCATGGCTCAGCGACGCCGGCGGCGGCGGCGGCGGCGGCGGCGGCGGCGGCGGCGGCGGCGGCGGCGGCGGCGGCGGTGGCGGTGGTGGTGGTGGCGGTGGCGGTGGCGGTGGCGGTGGCGGTGGCGGTGGCGGTGGCGGTGGCGGTGGCGGTGGCGGCGGTGGCGGTGGCGGTGGCGGCGGTGGCGGCGGTGGCGGCGGTGGCGGCGGTGGCGGCGGTGGCGGCGGCGGCGGCGGCGGCGGCGGCGGCGGCGGCGGCGCGCAGACCGTAGCGCCCCCCCCCCGTGACTGCAGATGCACTACGCACCCAGACCCAGAGAAGAGCTACGTTGCTACAGGATTCATCGATCCGGAGCCGGGCAGAAACCCGTCGAAGTGCTCAACTTGGGGCCCTTGGCACCGACCCACCGCGTCACACAGCACCGTTGCGCGCCTCTTCATTGAGCTCCCGGGCTACGCCTTCGGGGAAAACGGAAACGCGACGGCCGAGGGTGTGTGCCAGTGTGTGCATGTCCGCAGACTAACTGCAACCTCACACTTCCCCGTATATTTTCACATTTCCGTTTCTATTTGTGACAGATCCTTAAGATATCTCTGCAGTGAGAGAACGAAATTGGTAGATCTTGCTCAATACGGACGTCACATCACTTTCTTTTCCGTTCTGGCTTGAGAGAAGAATTTCACCCAATCTGAATACAGAGGAAATTCCTTGATTTTTAAATCCTCGCACATGCTACAGTTTTACTACCCCTGCTGTTGTTTTTTAAAACCACGAACATATTGAGAAAATGACATGAAATGTAACAACCACAAAAATTGTGAAGTGCTAGGTTTCAGCAATAATACAAATGCCACTCAAGTCGTACAGTAAAGGTTGAAATAGGGATCACTGGTGAAGCGACCCATGAAACCTGAAATACTCATAGCCAAGTAAATACGCAGAACTGAAACTAACGGGTCAGCTGTGTACAGTTCTAGTGTGGCATACGATCTTCAACGTTCTACCCTTCCCCTCAGTACACCAAAATGACAATCCAGATTCTTACAATGGATATCTTGGGTTTTCAACAATACAAGTACAATTACAAAATAACCACATTAAAGAGGTAAAATTCAAAATAGAAAATAATATATCTCATATTACTCGCACTCTGATTCTAAATTCCTACTAATCTCAAGGGAACGAATACACATATTTGTACAGGTACAAGATACCTGCATTTTTTGTTCGTTTGCAAGACTGTGTTTTGCCATTGTTACGTACTTTTACATTTCGTTAAATGTTATTAATATTACATGTCGAAACGGAAAATGTAAGATTCGAGTTAGCCAATATGTTTTCCTAGAATCGTCTTTCTGTTAAAGGAATGCAACAATGTGAACACAGCTCTGCGTTTCTATGTCCTCCGGACCTTCGTCGCAAAACGTCAAACTTACCCCAGCTTCACGTAAATCTAGGATCACCAGATATTTGCAAAGCTGGAGTAATTGCACTCACGTGGTAGGTCAATTTCCATAGAGTCTATATAATTCGATCGGAATGTGACAAATATTTCTTACAGTCTATTGTCTTATTGCGCAACGTGCACTCCGCCGAGAAATCCCCGCCGTCAGGGACGCACAATTCGGAAGCAAAAATGCTGCTCAACAAAATCACATAAAATTACCAAACGTAGCACGCACACTGCTAAAGTACAATAAATAAAATGTTCTCGTATAATACGTTAATAAATTAAATTTAAGAAAAACAGTCTTCACAAATAGTACAATAGAAAAGTGTAGTAGTACGGGTACATAAAGTTCTTCATATACCGCACCAAGAAAATTAAAAAAAGTTTCTGACACAATGCAACAAGTAAATAGTAAATACTGGCGGGCGGCCATTCCTTGGAGCCTTGCTATCGTATGAATTCAGTTGTGTCATAAGCAGTGAAGCTCTAGGTATGAGATTACTGTCGACACGAGCCGCAAGAGAATAGCCGATATATAATCCAAATATTAACATTTTTAACAAAATCGAAACTATTTCTTTGCGTTTGTATTTTTCCCGAGTTCCTGGGTTTCTAGTGATATCACTGACGCTTCTCACACGAGAGGAACGTAAGTTTTCTTTCAATTTCTGCGTGCATTGGAATTAGTAATACAGTTGTTTTTGGATACCTATCGAAACCATAGACATATCTTACATGGTTGGAGGCTGCATAGTTTCTTTCAATTTCTGCCCGCATTGGAAATTAGTAATATAGAATTTTTGAAATGATGGTGCTTAATGGCGATACTGCTTTCTACACTGCGTTTTATGCAACTCAGCCCGTGGCAGGTATCAGCTGTTGACGTTTTCATGCAATCAAAAGCTTGAACGTCCCCATAGTGGCGTCACTATGGTGCGAGCGTGCGTCCGTGTGCGCGTACGCACTTAAGCACTATAAGCGGTACACGATTTCTATATTTTCTTGTATTCGACTCGCTGTCTATATGAAAAGATTTGTCTGAAGGAGTTACGGCATTGAGTTAATCAGGACGAAACATAAAATAAGACAATCTCATGTTATGTCACTCAACGTAACATGATTTATTTTCTGTACTCCTATTAGATCAATCGAAATGCACAAATGTTCCATACAAATCTATTACAGAGATAAATTGGCTTCAAAATTACGTATCATGTGAGTTATGTACATCGTATGCCATCTACTTTCAAATTTTGGAATTTACTGGATAAATTAGCACAAAAACTTTAAGAATGTTTCTTATCAAATATTCGATACGAACACAATTCAGCACAAAGCAATCTTTCTATTATTCTGTAATATGCAAAAGTTTCTAGAGTTAGTTAAGAAAAAAGAGAAGAAAAAAAATTTGCAGCGGCGAGATAAGACAGATGATTGAACTCCGGAGTCAAACTCATGGGGTCACGTCAGCGTGGTAATGTATTAGACTTCCGAAGACTTAAGAAAGGACTTTCAAACAAAAATATATTATATTTTCCCAACGCAACATTTCCTATGTAATGAAAGTATGTCATATTTTCTGATTTCTGATTCTGTCAATTTTTCAAAAAACTATGTTGATAATACTTCGCTCTTCACTCTGGAGATTTCATAATATTACTAAATTAACTGCATTACTATTATATAACACTACACTTCACAATCTTGCTAGAAATAACAGAATCTGTTAAACACTCTGTATACACAATAATCCGCTAAGGTAACTATTTTGTACCATTTATGAGATATCATCAACACAAAGACGGTGCAATGATGTGGTGCTGGGGTGTATGACTTCAATCGAAAGGTTCAGAGGTAGTCTTATCGTAGTTTTTATAATGAAATGAACACCACGCTATTCTCCATCGTTCCGATTTGAAATACACTAATGCGTTTTTTAACATATCATTCGAAGAAACAATACCAAATTTTAACCTAAAAAATTGCATTTCTTTAGAGCAAATACAAAAGGAAATAGTAATCAAAAACTTTTCGCTCGTATTGTACCTTTCTCTTTTTCATAATCGAATTTCAACAAAGTTAGAGGTCATTCTAATGGCAATTACCGTGACAAACAGAGAGTAAAGGAAAGTTGGGCAACGGAAACTTTGGCAGGTGAGCCACGCGTCGAACACCGAGATGACGACTATGCCCCTCGGAATAGAAAACAAGTCGTCTGCCTACTCGCTGTTACACTTTTATCTCGCCAAGCTCTTCGTCACAACAGTGACACGTGACCTACTGCGCCATTGTGGCGCCCGCATTCCACAAGACAAACAAGCGTCTTCCACCCATGCTCTATCAAAATTTAAAAAATAAATGTGCATGACCAGAAACCTTTTCATACGCTAGTCAAAAATATTCAAACACTGAAGATTCAATATAGGAAATAATTTTAGTGCAATGAATTGCTATTCATACGATCTAATTCGTGAGGAGGACATTTACCAACACCTCATTTTCCTTCTGAAGGCGTTTCGCACAGGTCACTCCACTGCATGATTTCTTTCTCTCGGTTCTGTCCTTTGACTTTCAAATAACAGCTTTTCGCACAATCTCGTCTTTTGCGTCAAACCGCTTTTCCTCTCTCTGTCATCCGTTACTACTTCTGTACATACAACCGCGAAGCCTTCCGATTATTTACAGCGACTTCTCTATAACAAGGCCGCTCAGTTTACAAACATACGTAGGTTTCGGCATTATTAGTTAATAGCGAAATTGTGCAGTCGCTGCTTTTATTATCCACCCGTCTTTAATGGTACTTCAAAATACACCGCAAAACTAATCAAACTAACGCATGGTGCACGTATTCAGACTATGATTCCTGGACTGATCAAGCGTCGGCCAAAAAGAACATTCCACTGTAAAGCGCGGCAGTTCAAAGGATGTCGGGACAAATCAGGGGTGGCCTTTAAACAAGGCAATCGCCTTTGACATCGTATTCAAGAAAACGCCACTAGTAATACGTTTTATAGTGATACATAACTTTCTTATATGCATGTTGAAATAAGCTACGAAATTTAATTTTATCTTGATAATTGACACGTTTAATGCTCTGGCCTTCTATCTTGTGAACAACGCGCTTGTAACAACGGCCCTCAAGTGGGTTAGAACAGAGTTCGAGCAGGTTGATGATATAGGGCTGTGAGTATTTGTGCGTATGTGCGTATGTATGTGTATTTGTGAGTATAAGTGAATGATGATATGGCAACTATAGTATAACCTCAAGAAGGAAATATTACTACAGTCCAAATACCTTACACCCAAGTATTATAAACGTTAACATTTCAATTCCCCAAGATGTTTCATTACTTTACAGCATTTGGAGTTCCTCTTGGAAACAGTTTCCTTAGTTTAAAACAGTTCGACCTTATTGCCAGTCACAATTAAAATTATGTTACTAACTGTAGAAATTGGATGGAATCGAAAGCCTTCCGCAATACTTCCCCCAGGGCAGTTTACAAATAGGTACAAAATATGCGAATAAAATTGGTCCTGCAGATATAGATCAATGCATTAACTGCAGTTAGTTAAAAAAATCGTTTAAACCTAAATGTAAAGCAGCAAATCTCGATAAAAATCAAGTAAATATATTTAAATTTTCACCAGCAGAGGATGCAAATTCCACTTTTGGACATTGAAAATGTACGCAACGTAATAATTTTACTAAATATTTACATCATCTAAATATTACAGAAAAAAAATGTTTTCAGCAATTTGTCAATACAGGTTACCTTCATAGCCTAACCGAAATAATCTTACTCCGAACTCTTCACATTTCCAGGCGAATGAACGGGTAAGGCAAGGTCAACCCAATTCTAGCTAAAAAGTTTCAATCCCGAGATAGAAGAGGTTTTCTCCAAAATGGATATTCCCCATCGATCTGCACGAACTCGAGACACTGCAAATTTGAAACGAGATTTTTACACGACCCATTAACATTTTCAAAATTTTCTCAATGATTTACCAATAAATGGTTCCAAATTTTGTGATTATTTTTCTCGGATTGAGCAAAGAACACAAAAATGGGGCGGGTCTCCTTTTCATAGAACTCTCTGAACTTTAAAAAAAAAGCTTAAGTTCAACATATTTTTGCCGTCTTTCTACAAACACAATATTGAAGATTAAGATTTTTTCCGTAACGAGATTGAAACAATTCTTCGGAAGTATGAACAGTTTTCGTGTAATTTTGCGTGAAATACATGCATTTTTTTTCGAATAATATTTCAAAATACGATTAATCCAGGTTCCGTTTTTCGAGAACTCTATTTTCGAAATCTGCAAAACATTAACATTGCAAAAGCACAATATTGATGTTAGGAATGATTCTGTTAATGAAATCTCTTCCAATAATTACTCTTTCAATAAGGTCATGTGTTTGAAAGTACGAGTTTCTGTACTGGAGAAAAATATTATTGAATTTTAACGGAAACGATGTATTGAAATAAACTACTAGTTTAAAAAGGAGTCTACCGCTATTTTGATGTGGAAAAATGTAACACCCCAGAATGGAAAGAATTAATTCGACGTTTTAGAGCAAAATTCAAGCAATGGGTTGTAACTAAAACTTTAAAAACACCAATACTCCTAGCATTCTATAATAGTTTAATAATACATTGTGACAAAGAATGAATGATCACACATTTTTATGATCGCAATATATAAATATTTATTAACTGTCCCTTCACCTGATCCTATTTCAACTCTAGATTACTTATAATATGATAGTAAAGTAACACATCTCTACTAAGTCATGAAACACGTCAATGGAGTTCCGATATGTTGAACGGTTAACTATGATTATCCCAATCCCTAATATAATTTCAAACCCTGGTTTAAACACATATGACACGGATGCTCAACCTATCATAATCCAAAGACCAGTGACAGCTGCGCCATAGACCTCAAGGGCGGCGCCCTCTCCAGAAAAACGAACTACGTGAAAAGTGTTAGT
This sequence comes from Gryllus longicercus, assembly GCA_038098605.1. NCBI lineage: Eukaryota > Metazoa > Arthropoda > Insecta > Orthoptera > Gryllidae > Gryllus > Gryllus longicercus. The sequence continues at coordinate 2,044,345 of JAZDUA010000107.1, forward strand.
AGACGAGAAAGCAAAATGTCTTGATTTCGTGAGCACGTTTGGATCTTCTGTTATCAACATGAAAGTTGTCTTAGACAAGAATTTAAATCACATTACTTGAAAATCGGTCCTACACTACACGCTCTGAAGATACAAAACGCACGGGATCGAACACACATGCCCCTCCTAATTCGCAACCCACCAACCGTCACTGCTGAAGACGACTATAGGAATTTCGTAAAAAGTCGGCGAGTTGAAAATGTTGAGGATTCATGTAAAGCAAAAAAAAAAAAAAAAAAAAAAAAAAAAGCAAGACGTTTCAAACTCGCAGGGCCTCGAGTTTGTAGAGATAAATCGGGAAATATCGAATTTGGAGAAAGTCGTTTGAACGGTTTAAGGCACTAGCGTTGACCACGGACGGACAAACGGACAGACGGACAGACACGTTTTGCCTTCAATCAATTTTTCAGCATAAAGGACCCACAAAACGTGGGTTCTGTCTACACAATGTTTTAGATGATGTCTTTTCTGTTTATACAATGTGCTGTATAAAGTCATTTCTACACATAAGAACATAATTTATCCACTTTTTCAATACCAGGGCCTGACAATACGAGTTCAGTCGAAAAATCCGATTTCTATCGCAGCATTACAATTCTTTCTTTACTACGTTTGTGCGTAGTAATGAGAGAAAGAAAACATCTTTGGTAATTGTAGGAAGGGGTACAAACAGTTGAAATATCCATAAAATTAAGATGTTTGAAAATCGGGTCTGCGCCACTATCATAAGCATACTTGACTTCGTCTGAGCCAAAAAAATGAGAGAGAATTTCTTTACACATATTTGCGAAATGTCGTAGAAACTTCAAGTACATCATCCTACATTAAACGATCCGAATTAAAATGGAGGGGCCGCGAAACATGCCATACTGTTTGGGGAATATCTGCTTTGGTGAAAATCTTGTGTACGATTTAGGTATTAAGCACGTAAAACGGGTGGGCGGGCGTTATGAAGACAAAAAACACTTTCAGTATCGGGCGTGCATTTCCGTCAAAATTTCAACATAGATTTTTGGCCGCATTACCTGTCGTTCTCTATACTACACATTAGTGTGTCCGGAAGTCATAAGGGAGATTTTTCGCGAAATGAGATACGAATACCCTCAATAGTTTTTTGTTTGACCTCAAAAACTCAGATAATAAATATTATAGCAATTGAATAAGGATAACCCGTGCCGACTTGACGCAAAACATAAGACGAACTATATACTATATTGTAACTATTATTGATTGATAAGGAAGGATTCTAGAACTCAGTGTTTATTTGATAAATAGAGCTCGAATATGTCCAAATCATATACCTATTTAATATTTAGAAAATATTATTTTGTAAATTTTATATTCTAAGTTCGCTTTTTACAGTCAGGATAAACCTGATGTTTTTATACGCAACGTTATAAAAATTGCTACTGCATCAAATTGATTTCTCTTTTAGCTAGATTGTTCACAGCCCTAAGCGTTAAAACTTTCTGCCTAGCTACTTCAAACGAAGCATTATTTGACAACAACGTAGAACATTCTTAGAGAAAACTGTCATAACTTTAAGGTGTTTCAACAAGAAATTGATTTTGACCAAAGCGAAATCGAAGATGATTTTCTCGTATAATGGCCAACAAAGTTTTCTATAGGTTGATATATTGTCATTGGTTAAATTTACAAACATTTTTATTTTGGTTTCTTGGTCCAATTATCGTCAAATAGTGACAAGACAGATACTTCATCAAATATCATAAATGCTGGCAAGCTGCCTTCAAGATGCTTTTATCAACGTTTATGTAAGCATGCACCTCAAAAAGCACACAGCTTTATAAGGTGCTTTTTTACTGCTAAAATGCACTGGATACATGAACAGGCAGACTCTAACAGCCTTATCCTTGCCTTGGAATTATTGAATTGGGCACCGAACAACGATATTTTCTTGGAATAAAGAGCTGATGCCATTCATTGAGCCTGGTGCCTAGCACCTGGAGGTCGAATTGTAAATCTTCTATGCCTCCTCCTAAAAATGTATTCATAAAGCTTTATCAACTTTCGATAGTCATCTCTATTTCTTAGGTCAGCTCAGGTTGGTATTATGCATGCATATTGTTAATTTTGGAAACAGACACGATGTAAGCTTTGCTCTATAGCACTGTATTTTATCAGGAACGACACTTTTCCAGTTACCTCGGAAGATTTGGGAGAGTGGACTCTCAGGGCTTGCAGTGACTTGACAGAATTTCACTTCAAACACTGTTCAACACCAAATCATGCGCATATTGACAAATTAATATTAACATTTCTCTTTAAGTTTTTGTTTTAGAAGCGCAGGCACCATTGATACGACTTGTATTTGAAGCTGTAGTATCACAACAAATAATTTGCACTTTATCTGCAAGATTCCAGTCCAGAATCGCTGGTACGTCATTTTGAAAATCAACTTTTATGGCTTCAGCACGCTCTTCCCGTTTATTCGTACGAATTCTTTGAACAGAGTACTTATTGAAAATTCGTCATTATTATATCCAATACCCTCAATTGTATCTTCAAGAATATACATGGAACCTCTCATGCTTAGCTAACACTTTAAACGCTGCTACTAATGTTGGAGTAATTATATCTTTCTACTTGGATGTTGTCCATGTCGTGTGTTCTCGATCAGCGTTGGAAAAACTGCTTGAAAATCATATTTTCACTAGAATTAGAAGACGAATCGTCTTTTAACTGTTCATGTGATTGTGTCAAAGCAAATGGCAGGGAGGGGGGAATTTTCAGGCTGCTATATTTCCTCAATAGTTCCTAGGTGTGCCCTTACCTCTTTATTAGTCAGTTTTTTAAAGGAAGTTTTGAACCCATTAACTGACTTTTTACGTCCCCTATTAAAATATACTCCTTTTAAAACTCTGTCATTCCACCGACATGTTGACTCTTCGAAAATTATGAGTTTATTAACAAAACAGCAAGTAATTACTAGCACGTCGATAGGCCAGCTCGCTTTAGGCTCGGTCTGCAAGTACTAGCAAGTTTCGATCCAAGTCGGCACGGGTTGTCGTGGGCCTTCGTGCACGAAATTTCATTTACAATAGTATTGACATCAAACAAAAAAATTAAGAGGTTATGCTTAAGGCTAAATGCACCGAAAAATACTTGTAGGAAAATTCAATAGATCGCAGCACTATCACAGGGGAATTTACTTCACTGATAACATCTGAACCAATGGTCCGATTTTCGATCTGTAAACGGCATTTGACGCCTTTTTAAAATAGAATTTACGCTACGATGACATTTTCCCAAAAATCTGGCAAACACGCGAATTTGAAATTAGTTCTCACACTTCCGAGAACAAATTAAAAAATGTGGGCTTATAGCGCGATGGCGACATGCTTCCTGAATCCAACGCCGCGACAATCATGGAAATCGGATGAATAGGAGCGTCGTAAAGTGAAATTTACGAAAACACCTCCCCCCCTTCCCCTTCGGCGCCGTTGCGTCGCCCACCCGATTGTTGTGGGCCCTCTGTCGGCGCGGGGGCACGACCAGGCCAGGCGGCGTGGGGCCAGCCCCGGCGGAGCAGGCGGGAGTTGCGGGATACGCAAGCCAGACAGTCGGTTTATGCATCTCAATCTATTTTTCCACAGATACCAAACTAGAGATGCTATACTACTATTACAGACCGAGGTAAATGGTCTGTAATAGTAGTACATAACTATCTTTTTCACATATCTCCGTCTTCCTTCGAATACCATCTTAAAAGTTTTTGAGGCATTACTCAAAATATCGATTTCGATTTGGAACTGTTTTTTAAAAAAGGAACTAATTGTGTAAATATCAGCATTATTCCATCTTCTCACATCTTATTTTAGATATATTTTACTTCTAAGGTCTTCTGTTATCACTCCACCTTGCTCTAAGATCTTCCGTTGTCAAATACCGGAAAAAATGAGCGGAGTATACGCAGGAACTCTTATCGTACAACTCGATTTTTGATCTCAAAACGACGATAATCTGCTTTAAAGAGTTCATCTGGTGAATCTCTTTTCCCAAGTAAAATAGCCGAAGCTAATTTTAAAAACGTTTTCGTACTTTCGGACAAATTTAAAAAAATGCATGATGGTCGAAACATCGTCAACACAATGTTCGACGCGGCGTTACCCGGACAGCCTAGATCATGCACATGACTGGCCGCGGAAGCCTAAGACTTAAAATTTAAAAAAGGTGGTAAATTAGCGGGCTGTCGAGCTGCATCCTGACTCCAACGCCGTAACAAGCATCGAAATAAGATAGTATGAATCATGACTTATCCCAGCTTACTTGGTAAGCTATTTTAATATAAAATAAATATGTTATATTTGTATAATATTGAAGGGAATACATAATTCCTGGTGAGTCATTTCAAACAGACTACGTAAATGAATAAAGGGTAATGATGCAATTGGATAACTCCTAGACGTTTGCTTGCATTTGGAGCGTGTTTTTCCTTACATTTTCTTTGTTTTATAAAAAGTGGATTTTCTAGAAAAAGTTGTCTGTAGAAATTGCAGTATGCAAACCAGTTAGACGTGACTCTTTCGTGACATATCGGCCACAATGATACAAATAATATGGAGCATTCAAACGAGTTTAAAAACGAAGGAAATCTTTTTCTGAGAGTATGATCTTAGGATATGCTTTACGCTAACGCTTACGCGACGTAATGTAATCTACACAACTTTCCAGAGGAGATAGAAAATGAGGTTTCTTTCAATGTGAATTGTTTTTGAAAATCTTAAGAAAGTATATGCTTACATCAACAACATTTTTAAAATCTTTTTTTTTTTTTCTTTTTCCGAGGGATGACTTTTGCCGATTTACTGAATCACACTGTATTCATGCAATTGTGTTGTTATTTGCACAATCTCGGCTATCCCCTTTCTTTGATAATGGAGTAATTATAGTGCGTTGCAAATCTGTTGGTCACTCTGTTCTTTTCCAGATCACATTGCATAATTGTGTTAGTTTCGCCAAGATTTATTCCCCAGTATCTTTGAATAGTTCGATTGGAATATTATCTACAGCCGGGGACTTCCCATTTTTCAGTTAATTTGTCGTCCAATTCATTTCTTCGATCTCACGTTCTTATTTGTAATCTTATATATTTATTCACTACTCAATTTGTAAGTCCTTTTCATGTAACTTCTTCGTGTATTCTTCCCATCTTTTCGTGATCTCTTCTTTTGTTGTATTTATTTTGTCGTTCTCGTTCTTAACATTCGCTATTGTTGATTTCCACTTCGTGATCATATTTCGGATGACCTGGAAAATTTATTAAGATTTCCATTTGTTGTTATGTTCTTCCACTTCTTCGCTTCTTTTCTTGAATAAACTTTTCTTTATCTTGTCTTGGTCTGGGCTGGAATCCCCGTAGTTTTCTGACTTTCGTCTGGTCATTTGTTTTCTTTGCAGAGAAATATAATGTTTGAAAAAAAGAAATATAAGGACTCCGTTATACATAATAATAATAATAATAATAATAATAATAATAAAAATAATAATAATAGGCACGCGTTTGGAGTAAAAACCAATGTATCTACACTATAGTATTGCTTATATCGTACTCCATTGAATCTTCACTTCGATGTCTGTGTTTCCAAGATTTTGGGAAACTTCTTTATATTTCACGGAGAAAATCTTGAATTTTCTCTGAAGGTCTAATTCAGTCTGTCGATTGTGAAAACTATTGAGCAGGTTGCTGCTCCGAATGCATCGGGCGGTTTGTCTTTCATCGCCACCTGCCGCAAAGGACTAGGGCACGAACGAGCCTGGACTCGCGTAAAGTGGCCGTGGGGGAGGGGGCCCGGGATTTCCTAGTCCGATCCCCCCCACCGCCTAATCTGCAACTACTAGCTGTCCCAAATATATTACGCCAAGTATCCATAGGCAAGAATTAAAACATCATACGAGAATAAGGAAAACAAATAAGCAATAAGTGGATGTCATCAATGTGGAATTTTTTATCTTCACAATATGGCTTTTTCTTATCGGGAGAACTCAAGGCTGCCCCGCCGGCTTCAAATCCTTCTTTTTTAATTGATGTCACAGTTCGAACAGATACTTTAGTATAGTTTACTACCCGAAAATTGCTGTTATGCAGCGTGTGTTGAAGAACGCCCGAATTCTTTTGTTTGTCACATTTCTTAATAACGAGACGTATAATTTGCCTAGCTTAACTGTGTATTGTTTGGCCTTTACTACGAATAGAAGCCATGCCGTTCCACCAAAAGTCAGAAACCAAATTAAAATGAATACGCTATACTCTTGTGTTACGAACAAGAAGCAAACATGTCACTCACTCATTGAGTTCATGTCTTCTCAGAACAAGAAACATTCTATATTAGATGAAGTGATAATGAACCTCATACAATGTTGTCAAAGTAGATTTACTATTTCCTCGACTGCTCGCGTAGGTGGCAAATTGCAAAACACGTCAATATGCCGAATACTTACACTGTATACTTCGGCGAATTCTTTAGTTCAACCAACCTCTTATGTACGACAGGTGACAGTAATATTTAAATATGTGGTTTATTAAAGTTTTGAAAACATATTTATTTGTGCAATGTAATTGAATTTCCCTCACTATTCAAGAGAGATTATTGTCAAATTGCCGCCTTGCGAAAGATGGTTACACTAGTGTGAACACTTTTCAGGTTTTCAACGTCAAACGTAATTTGTTGAGACCGCAAAGTGAGAAAGTGGCTTTTAGATTGTACTATCTCAGGTACTAACAACTTCGATTTATAGAGGAGTATACTGCACTGTAATTCAAGTACAAAATGGTCAATGAATTGAGTGTTTGTAAACATTTCTTTCAATAAAACTGCACCACTCTTCAGTGCAAGAAGTCGCAGAGACAACCACTCATTTTTCATAATTTACTTTTTTCATGTCATAAATATAATGTACAAACTTTTAGAATTACGTTGGTCAGTCACAAAAGCTTTGTGTTATCTCTTTTTATATGCCTGTTAGTCTGTACAACAGAGATTGTGGAAGTATTGCATGTCTGTCCTAGCGACTCCGGTCTCACAGTCACATCTTGATTTCAGTGCTTTTGAATAAATGTGAATAGAAATAATAATAATAATAATAATAATAATAATAATAATAAACAAAAATTACACTGTAGATAACTTCGGCTACATGCATAAAAAGAACCAAGAAATTCAAAATTATAATTTACTTTTAGTTTACGAGATAAAACTTTCCCCAATGTTACCAGTAATTGCAGCTCGTGTCATGAAAATTCCAGTCTCCTCCTCATCGCTTCGCCTCTCCCTGAAGCGGTGCCGTGGGAGACGCCAGATTTGTGCAGGGCCTGCGGTCGCTTCCGATGACATACGAGGGTCTCTGTGTTATCGCCTTCCGCTTACGGAGTTAGGAGAGGTGTTACAGCAGGAGCGGATCCAGCAGATTATTTTTCGGGAGGTGTATATTTTTGTATACATATACTTATGTAAATAATAAATGTATTTGTTATTATTTTTTTATATTATTTAGATATTCACCAGATGAACTCTTTAAAGCAGTCCTTTTGAGATCAAAAATTGAGTTGTAGGATAAAAGAGCTCGTGCGTATACTCCGCTCATTTTTTCCGGTATTTGACAACGGAAGATCTTAGAGCAAGGTGGAGTGATAACAGAAGACCTCAGAAGTAAAATATATCTAAAATAAGATGTGAGAAGATGGAATAATGCTGATATTTACACAATTAGTTCCTTTTTTTAAAAAACAGTTCCAAATCGGAATCGATATTTTGAGTAATGCCTCAAAAACTTTTAAGATGGTATTCGAAGGAAGACGGAGATATGTGAAAAAGATAGTTATGTACTACTATTACTGACCACTTACCTCGGTCTGTAATAGTAGTATAGCATCTCTAGTTTGGTATCTGTGGAAAAGTAGATTGAGATGCATAAACCGACTGTCTGGCTTGCGTATCCCGCAACTCCCGCCTGCTCCGCCGGGGCTGGCCCCACGCCGCCTGGCCTGGTCGTGCCCCCGCGCCGACAGAGGGCCCACAACAATCGGGTGGGCGACGCAACGGCGCCGAAGGGGAAGGGGGGGGGAGGTGTTTTCGTAAATTTCACTTTACGACGCT
>JAZDUA010000107.1:2055000-2060000 GCA_038098605.1 Gryllus longicercus
ACAAAAGCTTGTAAAAAACGATAAGGAAACTTAACTGGTGAGTATGGAGGAATTATCGATAAGTACTTGAGTTCCTTACATTTCATGCATCTCCTGTTTTCGTCTAGTAATTTTCATCAAGCATGATTTAATATTAATCAAGAAATATTAGTAGAAAAATGTTAGTTTCTCTTTGAGAGCAACACACAATACTCATATTATAACAAACCTATTTTTTCTGACAAACTACCAGATATAATGGAAGAAAAAAGCAGAAAATGAGAAAAAGATTGAAATCGTGCACAAAGATATTAGATTATGTTGAAATGTTATAAAACTACAATGTTGATTGAAGACGATGCAGAGAAAGATAAGTTAATTTCTGCAGCAACAATGAGAAATACTACACAGAGGAAAATAGCAACTCTTACGGACATGTGACATTGCTGATGATCAGATCTCCCAATTAACTTTTGTTTATTTGAAAGAGCTAGCACACTCCTTGATTTTAATGAACAAATACTAAAGTTTATCTGCACATGTGAATTCAAGAAATGCTGTTTCTTCTTATAAACGCAAATTGTGGTGCAATATAACAAGATATTGGTCTTTACATGTCACATGACTGACTTATTAAGGTATCTAATAACCATTCTTTACACTAGTAACCTTAATGAATCTGATTCCATGAACTTGCATATATTTCAGTTAACATTTATAAAACATTGAACATTAAAGGACTGTCAAAATATTCAAATATCAAAGAATATAAACAAATGTATCTGCATAATTCAAAGCACTAAAACCAGAGCAAACCTTTTTGCCAATTTAAACTCTAAAGCATAGTGAAGTAATAAATGTATTGTCAAAAGCTTTGAAATGATTCACTTGTATAGGCAGTCTCCAAATAAAAGAAACATGTAAGTAATGTGAAAAAAATAGGGACCACAGTTAACGCTTGACAAGTTCATGAAATGGAAGATCTTACTACCTGTGCATCAAGACTGGACACAATCCTCCAACATCAGATAACAAACTTAACACATTTCTGCATATGGTACAATGTTTACGAGATGATACTCACAACAGAAATGAGACCAGCTGAAGGCAACAACTGCAAAAAACCTCTACCTGCAATTTCTGATGTGTTGCTCTACCAGCAATGTGACAATGTTGAGGAAGGAGCTTTTGGGGACTACTGGGTAGACTGTGTTCACATGGACACTCAGGAATCTTCATGAAGCACATCTGCATTCCCGACATCTGGGGCATGTGTCCTCGCTGACCCTCAAGGCCTGGGGAATCCGGTGCAGAAGAATGATGGCACATGCCAACTGCACTCGAACAGACTGGAACTGCAGGGTACAATCAATAGTGATAGGATCTTTGAGATGAGACAACGAGATGGCTACAATTAATTTTTTACAATACAACAATTGTATATTTTGTGTTCTGCTATTCTGAGAGAAGAACCAATATGTACTGATATATAATGTACCTCACACATGAAAAACATTGCCTAAATACTCTCACAATTCAGCAACAGTATATATTGGATTCATTGCAGAAGTTCTTAGTATGTTTTATGCTAAGAAAGTGATTAACAATATAAAATTTGCTTTAAACAATGCTCAATATGTCGTGAAAGACTGTTTTAACATAGGTGACAGGTACATCATTAGGGACTACCTGAAATCCAGATTTCCTTCAAACAATGAATTGTATATGAATCTTATTTCACTAAGGAGTTAATGAACACTATCAACTTTCCATTCACAATTTCATCATTTAAGCTATTTTATATTCGTGTTTATATTTACTCTCAATTCCTATCAGTAATAATGTAAATTATGACTTTAAAATAAATAATTTCACTTCACAGATTGATCAATCAACAAAATTTAATGACACTGATACAAATTCTTCAATATTCTATTTAAATAATTAGTAACATAATAAATATTTGGGAATATATTCATGAAATATTTTGAACACAAGAAAATCAAATCAAGCTTCCAAAAAAAATTTTCAAAATTACTTGAAGTGGCAAATCAACCTGCTGCAAAGAACACTAATTCTCTACTCACAATGCTGTAGTGAAGATGTTGAGTAATAAGTGTTCACAAAAGCAAATTAGAAAACAGAAGACAAATATTGTTGTATTCAGAAAATAAAAATGCTTGTATTCTTTAATAACATACTTCAAAAATGATGTAAGGTTTATGATAGCTGTACAACTTGTATTCAAGGCAATAAATAACACTGCCTCTTAATTTTTTTACCTTTAAAAATTGGGACTGTGTAACGAAATGAAAAAAAATATTACATTTCTGTTTCCACAGAAATACACAGCATTTTTTCCATCCAGATACATTCGTTTCAATGCTAACTAGGTTTGAAAGTGAGAGATCTTGAATGAATAGCATGAAAATAAAATAAAAAATTCTTAATTACAGAAATACATATCAAAATGTTTTTATTTTCATGCTCTGGATCAAGAACTCTTGTCTACAAACCTGGTTAATATCCAAAAGAACATGCCAGGGTAAAGAGTAAAAACTGTGGTACCAGTAGAAACAAATATTTTTACTTTTCTTTACTTATCTTTACCTACATAGCTCGTGCACACAACACACTTGCAAAACACTTGTGTGACTAAATGAAACTCAGAAAGTAAACTTCCATGTAATCTTTTCCCTATGATTGTTTTCCTTTTTATATGATCACATTACTTGCAAATGAAAAACTTATTCTATACTTAACTACAGAAAATATTACAACTTACCACCACACAAAACCATCATTCATAAACAATAATGAAAAAACGTTGTCCTGCATTCGATCAGAATTCTTATCTAATTTACAATAAATGCCAATTGAAAAGACATTTTGGACAGTTATGTATTACTTGTTTTTGTGGAGACATAGTTTCTACTGAGGGCAGAGAAAGGACATCAATGATAACATTGCGCAAGGGATCAAATTCATGAATTAATTAAAATCAGAGAAAAATAAGATATTTTTCATCAAGCTTTTGAAAAGAAAGATTTAAAACAATATCTCTTAGGAATAAAATATTATGATGTGCATAAACTGAAGACTCGTATAGAAAATGTACTAGAACTCTAACTACAAACTTCAAAAGGTGACTTATTGATGGAAGATAAAAATGAACCTGAAAACATTTAGTAAATGCTGGCTGGTTTTTTCACAACAGAGGATTCAAACCGTCCTTCCATTTCTATGCAGTGGCACACTTTGACTTAAAAACAGCGATGTTGATGATGTCAGTGTGCCTTATCAGTGGCGCACAGGAGAAACGAAGAGATACATTTGAAACACACTCGCCCATCTGCTTCGGAATAAAGAATTCTGAATTGTGAGAATAATTCTGTTTATAAACTATATTTTTGACAAATAATCAGAAGAACATTCCTACTCAATGTTACTTAAGAGTCACTTTCCAAAGTTTGTCAGCAGAGTTCAGTTCACATACATATAAATAATTAAAAAAAAAAAAAAAAAGTATATTCTAAGATATATAAAACGATTCTTTTACAAACCTTGCAAGTTCACAATGAATAAATGATATGAAAGGAAAAATGGCAAAGAAAAATATGGAGTAAAAAGAACTAAGAAACCAACACACATTTAGAAAGCGACACAAATAAAAAAGAGACCCCAAGGTATTCTGAGATAGGAACACAATATAAAATATTATTATTGCAAATAATGTTAATAACTGAATTATTTTTGGTTCAGTATTCTAAAAGTTTCTGTGTCTCAATAACCCTTGTTATTATATCATTATCAAATAATATGAAGTTGCAGGACAAATATGCCTAGTTTTACCACCACTTAGATTAAAATCCACTTGATGATCTCAACATTTAAATTCCACTTTTCCGTCAATGCAGAGACCGGTACATTGCAAAGTCATATCACAAACCGTAATACAGATGGTTAACAAACAACTGTTTTTCTATTACGTAGATTATCACAGAACAACAATAAAGCAGAGAAACCCATTCATATAATAAGATATTTGTTAGTTCCCTTATCCCATCTTCATTTGTTCAAGAACAATTTCCCCAAACATCTAAGAATCTCTCTTTAATTGCTGAATTGCTACAGAGAGATATAATTACAGTGAAACCCCTATTTAGTGTAATCCTGGGGAAGACTTTTTACCTGAAATGAAGATTTACACTAAATGGCAGGGGGGGGTGTAATATTAATGCCAGAAAGTGCAAATTTTTTAATTTATGATTTACTTTAAAATTACATAAAAATCAATTAATCAATCAAAACTTTAATTTACAAAGCCAAGATCATGACTAGCACAGCACAAGAAAGGTAAGCAATGTAACAGGAACTCAGGACAAGTAATATGCTCAAAATAAAAAAAATAAAAAAAATATTGCACTGCTCTTGGTGGCCTCAATATGGTATGTCATTAGGCTCTCTCGGGTATGAGGCAGTTGTATTCTTTGTGTATCACTTTGTCACTTTATTGGAAGTGTGAACATTGGTGCAAAAACATTTAACGGTTCTGTTGAGCTGCTGTTGAATCTGATTTACTTACCTTAAATCCGGAGTTTTATTCAGAAATAAATATCACTAAATCAATGATACAAACACATTTTTCTTACGGCGGTATTTTCAGGACCAAATATTTTACCTTAATTGCAAATTTACCTTAAAACAGGGTTTCACTAAGCAAGGGTTTCACTGTATTAACTAATTGAATCAATTTTCCAGAAAGATTTACAAGTATCAGCACATCAAAACACTATATAAAGATATCACTCTACCACAATATTAACGTAAAAAGAAAAAAAAAATACAAAACTTAATATCATTATGCCTGCAATCAGAACACTTCTTAGAAACAAATTTTTTTCAAGACTCAAATACTGCCAAAAGAACAATAAAGTTATACAGACATATTATGCTGGAAATAGATGAAAATTTCTAGAGAAGACACAGCATGTTACAAATATATACATACATATACATAC